>JAQQBG010000403.1:0-36945 GCA_032199755.1 Ambrosia artemisiifolia | reverse complement strand
ACCAGTCAACAGGTCTTTTAATTTTACATCCAATTGCATTAAAAACCCATTTTGGCCAAATTTTGGACATTCGTCCCTTTGTCAGATTATAGCTGAAATAACCTAACCGAACCTAACGAAAACCCTTAAAACCGCCCCGTTGTTCCCGAGATAGGGATAGGAGTGTCCACTTTCAAAAATAATAGCCGAAAGAGAGTTTTGGCACCTGCTTGGTATTTCATGGTGCCTTTCTATGGTGCCCCCGGAGCTGGCTGCCCCCCGTGCGACCGGCGCTACCAGCAGACTGATTCCGCTGATCGCTCAGAGGGACCCGAGCGGGCGCTAGGCCACGCGTGGCCCCAGCGCGGCCCACTCGTTGGTCGGCACTGCCGCGTCGGGCCTTGTAGTGGTCGGTTGGTCGTCGGCGGCCAGGGGTTGCCGAGCGCACCGACCAAACCCGAGCGACCGTCATTTGTTAACTAATGCTGTCGGTGTCGCTACCCCCGCTGCGTCATCATTCGCTTGCCAGCTCGTGTACGGACAGGTCTTTGTCTCGCTCGTCTCGCCGTTCGTCACCGTGTTTTGTTTTGGTTTATCCTGTGCCCTCCCCAACCCTTCTTAGTAAAATGGGTAAGTTTTACTTGTTTTACTTGGCTTCTAACAATCGCTGCATTTATTTCGTAAATCTTGTCGCTTTCGTGAGAATTGCCTCAAAAACCGTAGTTCTTAACCTATTCGCTCAGTCATGCGGCGCTTGTGGCGTCGTCGCCTTAGGCATTCCAATTCCTACTCGCCACAGTGCCTCTAAGCTTTTTATCCGTTACGGACTCTACCGACACTAATACGTTTTAGGTTATCGTTGTTTTGGTCTTGGATCCGCTCGATTACTGACAAATTTAGTTCCTCACTATGCCTTCGGTTTTCGTGTCCTTCCCTCCCATATTTAACGTCGAGCGATGGACCTCGAAACCCGTCCACAGTAGTTAAGCTCGCATTTTATTGAATCTTTGAGTTGCACTTTGAGCATGCTCCAATAAACCATGGAAAACTACTAAAGTTGGTTGACCTTGGTTGCATGTTGGAGAAATTTTGTTGTCACGAAATTTCTGGTCCCTGTTTTTTCTGTGTTGTAATCAACTGTTCTAATTGCTCTGGACTTCATGTGTTTTGCTATCCAAAACATTCAAAACATCATTCAAGTATTATTTATGGTTACTGATCTGTTGCAGATGTTGGTTGCCCATCGGATGTTCAGTGGAAGGCTCTTATGGACTACATAGAACCCGACCCAGAGATGCTCCATGGCAACCTGACTCATCCCACAGGCAAAACCCGTGTGGGTCGTAAATGGGAGTCTCTTGCAATCGTTGTTAATGCCGCAGACCGTGAATCTGCTCAGAAATCAGGGAAAGGTTGGAAAAGTGTAAGTAGACTTTGAAGATGTTATTTTCTTTGCCATGCCCTCTTGCACATAAACTCATTCACATTCCCATTCGTTCTAGGCATGGAATGGCCTTAAGGGGCGTGCCCGGAAGAATTACAGGGACAAAGTCAGCCCGATGATTGCTGCTGGACTCCAGCAGCTGCCAGACCCGTACAATTGTGGAAGGAATGTCTGACCACTACAGAAGGGTGGTGGCCCTGACTGGCAACTCTGCAGCAATGGGCCCAGCGTGGCAGATGCCTCAGGTAAATATTGTTTAATATAGAATTTCTCCTGTAAGTTTCATATCTGGTGCCCCCTAATCTTGTCCCTGTCTGTAGGTTGCCCAAGAGGACCCGGACGACCCTCTGCCTTTGGGTGCCCCAGGATTTGACCAGATCGTGGAGGGGAGCAGGGGCAGCTGTCCAAGAAAATGAAGTGCTACATGAGCAGGGAGCAGGTGCAGCATGGGGCCTGGTAGCCCCAAAATGTGGCTTGTGGGTGTTCAGCCTAAGGTAATGGAAGTCCTCCATGAATTTGTGGCTTTAATCTTATCCAAGTTTCTATCTTGCTAATTGTGTACTGTATTTCATCTTAAAGGTTGATGAGGTTTATTTCATTGAGGACAATAATGCCATCATAGAATTCATGAATTTTGTTCATCAGCCTGATCATGAAGGTGGCGCTGGTGCTGCTAGCTATACCAGTGAGTCAAATGCAAATGGACGTAAGAGTGCAATCTTTGTGGTGTGTTACTTATTTTTGTATGCTGCTTTCCTCTAGGTTGTGAATGTGAAGCAGGAGCCTGCTGCTTCAGACACTGAAGAACAGAATGTTCCAGTGATTACTTTTAAGTGATGTAAGTGTTCTTGTCTTGATAATGTGTTTACTAACAAACTGCTTGTTCATTGATAATATTGTGTTTTCTCATGTGTGTGACTGTTTACGACTTGCAGACTCCGATCAAGATTAAGACTTCCCACATACCTCCAAGGGCATCGGGGTATACCCCAGGATGGAAGAAGTCGAAGGGTGGGCGCCTGCTTGAACAAGACTCTGCAAGTGGATTGTCTTCTCATTCAGAAGGTTTCTTTGCACTTCCTGATGTAAGTTGTCTTGGGTTTCTCATGCTCTTTGCCAATATGTTCTTTAAGTTAAGAACCCTCACGAAGGCTTATGTTTATGTTTTCCTGTTTTTCAGAGTCCCCCCTGCAGACGTCGACTAGATGGAGACACTGAGAGCCTTCAAAAAACTATTGCCGAAAACACTGCGGTCATGTATGAATTGATGCAGGTTATTAAATAATGGTCCATTAGTAAGTAGTATGTGTGAGGCTAATCTGAACTTTTGACTGTTCTTGTCAATCTTTGCGGACCACTGCAATTTTTGTTTGTGACATTCATATCATGTCTTTTAAGTTTATTGTTTTTATTTTTCTGCATATGCAAAAGACTGTTAGAATTGGACTCATACAATTGATAATTCATCAAGCTCGTGTCCAGTTCCTCTATTCTCAGCTTTAGTCATTTGTTACCTTGGCTAAGCTTTGATGTATGTCCTGAACTATGACTGTTGCAGTTTTATTTTCTATTTTTGACATTCATGTTATGAAAGTTCATGGCTTTCAAGTATTATTTCTTTATTTTTTGCATGTGTGAAGAAAATGTTTAATGTTTATGTACTGAAATAATTGTTTATACGAGCAGTTTCACCAAGGCACTGCCACATTTAAGTGACCTTTGGCTTGCCATAAGTTATGTTCTTAGTAATTTTGTGTTTTTGACATATGTATGTTTCATGGAAGTTTTTCAAGTCCATAATTTTGATAATTTTGTTTTTGTCTGTCAAATGCCCATGGATGTCTCGTGTCTAGTTTAGGTAGACATTTATTGAACTGTGCTCATCAATGAAGAGTAGTAGTTAACCCGGCTTGCTTGCCTCTTATCAGTGTGTTGATTTTAAGAAATTATTAAGTTGTTTTTGAGCATGCGTTTGTCTAGCTTTACCTAGTCAAACAAAAGTTCCTATTTTGTGTGTGTTGAAGAGGTAACAATGTGAGGTTTTCAAATCAAGAAACCATTGTTCCTTTAATTTTTATTTCTCACTTCTTACAAAAATCATTGTCTCATTTTTTGTACAACTAGGGTACATTATAAATCTGATGACCAGATACTTTGAAATAAATTTCTTTGAGCTAACTTTTTGGTTCATTGTTTTGTTCAAATTAAGAAGAACATGTGACACTTCAATACCTGTATTCACCGCAGCTAATTTCAGGAGCTCAGAATGCTTCCATTATATACAATGTAATTTGAATTCAAGAAAGTTACAACTTTCTCAAGATATTTATTAGGGACAAAATTAATCAATACCATAGTTGTTGAATCATTCTTTTATTTTGCAAAATGGTGTGCTGATCACAAGAGAGACTCAGCATTATTTTCCATGGAAACAAGTTTCTCATGATAATATATTGGCGACAAAATAAACACTGCCACAAAAATTAATACGATATTGGATGAATGCACTGGTGAATTCTTGTTTTGAGCACAGCTTTTTGATAAAAAAACAGGAACAGTTACGTTCTCAGGATAGTGTTAGAAACAAAATAGAAACTACCACATAAATATTGAAATGAAAGACCAGAAACATTTACATATAATGCATATCTCATAAAGGACATGGCATCATTTTACATTCAATTGGCTTCCTCAGGACAGCATATTGAAAACAAAACAAACACTACCAAAAAATTAATGACCAATGAATGATGTTACATAAGTTTGTCCTTTGATACTGCCATCATTAGCATACAAAGTAGAACATGTCTCATACCTTAATTAAAAGATTTTCATGAATAGAAATGGCAATTTTGACACTCATCACTTACTTCTAGAATTAACTTTAAAATTTTCTTAGTTTACATGACTTGGACAATATTGTCTCGGTGCATTCTCCTCTGGTTAGCAAAGTTGATAAGGTATTGCATTTCTGCATTGCCTCTCAGTATTTCATTGGGTAGAAGACCATTGTACTCCGGAAAGTTGTCATGATCATTGAGATTTTCAAACAAAGGTGGAGGGTTAGGAAACCGTCTCTCAAGACAAAAATTATGGAGCACACAACATGCATTTACTATCATACCACCAAAAGCAGCATCTCTGTAGTTTATGCAGCGGTCAATGCCAAGGATCTTCCATCTGCCTGTTCAGAACTCCAATGCATCTCTCAACTGGATTTCTACAGCGACAGTGCAGTCTAGTGTATTCGAACTCAGGTGTGCCAGGTAATGCATGTATCAGTGGAATGTGCAAACCCACGGAGCTGTAAAGTAGCCAGAATCCCCTATAAACAAAGAACAAATAAAAGAATATATTAATGGAGCGTTTCAAGCATGACCAAGTGAACAAAGATAAGTTACATAGTAGACATAAGAATTACAATCACATATTAAATGCAGACCCACCACATGGTTTCAAACTGTTTAATATGATGAGGGTCTAATCTTAGCATCTTCTAAAAAACTATTGTCTTACAAATTTGAAGTTTCTACTGCTCGCCAGTAGTTCAGTAATTTTTAATTGTAATTTCATTTAGTTTGGCCATTGAATTTCATTTGACCTGACATTTGAATGTTAAATGACAACCCCTACAAAGTGCAACCAATAATGTTGAGGGATAAGATTTAAATAGTTGCAGTAGACTAAACCCTTGGGACAAATTAATTATAGGCTGTAGTGAAGACAATTTATGCATTGCTCTGCAGCCACTTACCTAATAACCAGCACCTGTCTTCCCAGTAGGCCTGCTCTACTACATGCCTTGCTGCTGAAGCTTCCCATATCTGGTTGTCTGTCACCGACCCAGGGAACCTGGCATCCACATTGAGGATTCGGAGGTCAGCATCACAAATCTGCACAAAAATTCAGAAACAATCAAGTAAAAGAAAGAAGGGACGAACAATGCAAATGTGTCCAATGCACTGCGCCTCCTAAAATCATTTAAGGAATGCTGCAAAACTAAAACACGTACTATCTGGTTGTTCAATGCTGGGTACCCATTTCTGGAGAAAAATGAACGCCTTTCATTATCATGGGGCAGGTATGACATTCTCAGGAGAAATCCATCTATGAGACCAAGTACACGGGGCAAACCTAGCTGTTCATTTCTGAAACCAGAAAGATTTTTTTTTTTGTTTCAATGTTCTGGGCAACAGAAGGAATTCCTGCAAATAATACACACCTCTGTATTATTGGAGCCCGTTCCTCTCGCGTCAGAGGAAATCTGATGAACCTATTTAGTAAGTCCTCATGGTTTAAAGCTGTCGTGATTTCTCTCACGCTCCTACTGACTGTTGGTTGCTCACTGCACAATCAATGGAACGGCCCATAATTCGTTGATAGGAGGCCAGTTGCAAAGAATGACAATGTCAGCAGTACCTGCAAGGTAAATATTTTAGGACGTCCAAAAGGATTATCAGTGAAGGATGGAATTAAATGATAATCAAACCTTCCGAAACAAAGGGCAACTGTTGTGGACTTGATCGCTGTGGGCACATAAGGGCCTAAGGATGTTGCACAATTCCACCACAGCATGCTGAGGCATGCGGTACAGTTGCTCAAATGCAGGAATACTCATATTGAGTGGGTCAAAATTATCTCTTATTCTGAACCTTTCGTGGATTTGATGGTTGCCCTAACGCCCGTGCTCAGCATTTACATCTTGCTCACGAAGATCAAAGTAGTTAAATTCTGAACAAAGAATGAAAATATGAAGTAAATACAAATAACCTGAGTAAATGAATGCAGTGAAGTACATGCACACCAACCCATATTTGTGAAGGTCTCGTTGTAACACAGAAGTGAATAAATAGTCTCAGTATTCGGAAGATTGGTGAGAACTCTCGTGATTACTAAGTCATTAGCATCAACACCACGCCAGCCCAGCGTCGAACCAAACACAGCTTATTTGCACAAACCGTTTTCTTTTGTTTTCGAAATTATTCGCAGTGACGGTGCGAATAGGGAGATGTGTCGACGTTCAGCTCTCTAAACCAAAGCAGATGTCAACTTTCTGCAGAATGAATTGAAAAATTATAATTTTTTGTTAGTGTACTTAGCGGAAGTCTAAGACTCCATTCATCAGACTGACCTTCATGTTTGCGCATGAATGTGTGATTACATGTCTTGAGAAACTTATAACTTTCTTTGAATTCAAATTACTGAACATTGTATATAATTGAAGCATTCTGAGCTTCTGAAATTAGCTGCGGTGAATACAGGTATTGAAGTGTCACATGTACTTCTTAATTTGAACAAAACAATGAACCAAAAAGTTAACTCAAAGAAAATATATTGCAAAGTATCTGGTCATCAGATTTATAATGTACCCGTGAGAAATAAAAATTAAAGGAACAATGGTTTCTTGATTTGACAAACTCACATTGTTACCTCTTCAAACACACATAAAAATAGGAACTTTTGTTTGACTAGGTAAAGCTAGACAGACGCATGCTCAAAAACAACTTAATTATTTCTAAAACATCAACACATACTGATAAGAGGCAAGGCCGGGTTAACTTACTCTTCAATGATAAGCACAGTTAAATATCAAGCTGCTAAAGACACGAGACATCCATGAGCATTATTGCCAAACAAAACAAATTTATGGACATGAAAAAAACTTCCATTAAACATACCATGTCAAAAAACACAAAAATACTCAGAACATAATTATAGCAAGCCAAAGGTCACTTAAATGTGGAAGAGCCTTGGTGTGGTGGACTGCTCGTATAAACAATTACTTTAGTACAAACATTAAAACATTCACACATGCAAAAAAATAAAGAAATAATACTTGAAAGCCATAAGCTTTCATAACATGAATGTCAAAAATATAAAATAAAACTGCAACAGCCCTATCATAGTTCAGGACAGGCATCAAATTAAGCTTTAAGGTAACATATGACACAGCTGAGAGTAGAGGAACTAGACACGAGCTTGAATAAACAATTATGTATGAGTACAAACATTTATCAGTCTTTGACATATGCAGCTAATGATACCAGAACATTTAATGCATTTGGAAAAAGAATATAGACTTATTCCAATTACAAAACGACCTTTTTCTTAAGGACACATCAGCCATTAAAATGAAGTAATTAAAAAAGTAATTGAAGGATGCCACATACGATGAAATGCACATGATTTTGGAGAGCATTGAACAAATTTAGTTAATCTTTCTTTAGGGAGGAAAAACGCAGCAATCAGGCTCTGCATAATGATGGTATTCCCTAAAACAATGCCATGCAGTTGAGTCTTCACATTCACATTGGTCAGACCTGCAACAACAACCAGAACAGAAACAAATAAATATTAGGTGGCATATGAGAGCAGAAAAAATCTATGAAAGTATTGTGTGAATTTGAGAAGTTTCTCCTGAGAAAAGTTGCAGCAGATCGACATGGCATAATTCATTAACTTTATTGACAAATTTCTGTTCAATTTTGCTCAAGCGCCCCATTACTTGCCCTTTCACAAAAAACATGGGACAAGCTTGACTTAAATGTCGTGAACGTTCTAATATGAATACAGGCAAATGACAGTTTTGTCAAACAGACAGGAAATTTGAGAACAAAACAAAACAAAGAAAAAGAATTGATGCGGCAGAATTGCTAATAACTACTGATAATATTGAGTTGTATAGTTCATAATATTCTGGTGTTTGTCAATGACATTGAACAGAGACAACTAATAAAAAAATACGGAAGATGAGAAAGAATCCATTACAATAGAAATCTTAGCTTGCCTTTGATAGAAGGCGAAAATGATCTTAGTATTAAAACAATTTTGGGGAAAAGGTCAACCACACATAATAATAAGAGAAAATGTACAGTTCAGATTTAACGTAGAATGAAAATACCTGGATCACTTCCAGAGTGCAGCCAGTGAGCAGCAGGCCGATGAGGAGTCAAGGAGTCAGGCTCCTCTATGACTTCATGCTTCACAACCTGGAAGCAAGCAGAACATAAATAAAACATCGTAATACATGACATCAAAAAAATGAGCAAAGAGCATGAGAAACCCAAGACAAACTTACATCAGGAAGTGCAAAGAAACCTTCTAAATGAGAAGACAATCCACTTGCAGAGTCTTGTTCAAGCAGGCGCCCACCCTTCGACTTCTTCCATCCTGGGATGCGCTTGGAGGTGTGTGGGAAGTCTTAATCTTGATTGGAGTCTGTAAGTCATTCCCCGAGTCCCCGGGCCGATGCGGGTCTTCAACGACAACTCGTTCCTGGGGAGGTGGTCGATCGACGCGGCCGGACCCTTGCCCGCACCCACGAGGTGCCCCCCGGTACGCGGAAGCCGCCAAGGTTCACAAGAAGTGGTACGGCCTGGTCGCCGTCGAGTCCTTCACCTGCTGGCCGGAGGTGATGGTCGTCCACAGCCTCGACGCGGAGACCTCGGCGCGCGCCATCATAGAAAACATCGTCTGCCGCTACGGGGCGTTCCGAGACATCCACTCGGACCAGGGCCGCAACTGGGAGAGCCGGGTCTTCGCCGAGGTGCTGAACCTGTTGCAGATCAGACGCACGCGCAACACGCCGATGTACCCGAAGGGCAACGGGCGCGTCGAGCGGTTCATCAGGACGCTCATCCAGCACCTGGCCGTCGTCGTCCGGGAGGATCAACGCGACTGGCCATCGTGGATCCCCCTCATCCTGCTGGTGTACCGGACGGCGCCCCACACCCGGACCCGCATCACTCCGGCGGAGATGCTGTACGGCCGGATGCTGAGCCTGCCGGCGGACCTCGCCAGGGAGCCCCCCGCCCGGCCCGCACCTGTACCTCCACGAGCGGGACTACCCGATGTGGCTGCGGGTCATCATGCGCCGCATCCACCAGGACGCCCGTGTCGCCCGGGAGCAGGTCGCTCACAAATACAAGGTGGACGTACGATCCTGCACACGGTGCTGTTCGCAGGGAAGCCCGCACTATGATCTAGAATCCCAAAAACGCGGAACTAATTACCAGAGCATTGAAAAGTTCGTGTTAAGGCAATTTGGAGCCTGGAAATGTGATTTTGCAATCAAATTTCATGTGCGGTAATTCGTTTGCAAAAAAAAAACAGAAGTCTTTGGGCTGTAAATTTATTGCACTTTTAAGCGTCATATAACACTTAATTATTACTGATTAGTAATTAGTAATTAGTACCTCCTTGCGCCCAAGGGGGTACTACCGGTAAAGGGGTCAAAACTGGGTTCCTGTGTTTGAACCCAGTTTTGACCCCTTTGTCGGTTCAGAAGTACCCCTTGAGATGTGCCTTTCGAAACGTCTCAACAGTCCGCGTCGATTGGGGTTAGTACCAGCGAAATCGGTCGAGAAAACCGAGATATAGGTGAGTTCACACGGGGGAACCCTACGCCTCAGAGTGCCAGTCGTCAGAATTCGGCGGGAAAAACCCTTGTGGCGTTGGGTTCAACTATGTGAAAAGCCAGCCCAAAATGCGCCGCCTCAGGCGGGTTGCCGCACAGACCCCGCCGCACTCTTGGTGTTGAAAATACGAAAATGAGCCATTTTCGGAGCCCTCTAAAAACCGTGGCTGCAGGTGGCTGCAGCAGGTCTCTTCGGGATATGAAAGTAGGCCACTTGGACTAACGAAAACCGCTGACGAGGGCACCGACAAAGTTGGACAAAATTTTTCCGGCCCTCCCAAAAATTTAAATTTTGCTTGTTTCACTAAAAGAGTGCACGCGTGTCTTTAACTTTGAACCCTGAGAGAACGGATAACGCACAAACATGCTCCAAAAGCGGAAATGAAAGCTGAAGAAAGGACCTTTCTGAATATATAAATATATCTAAGATTGTTACAGTTCTTCATACAGAAATCGACCCGGAAAGAATACACATAGCGCTAAGGCTGAAAAACATTTTCAGAGCACTCTCAAATATGTATTCTTTGAGCCTGTCCTGGAGGGGCTCGTAATGTGTATTCTATGATTTGTTTCTTATAGTTAGACATTTGACTAAAGTTTAAGCGAGTCAGAGCCCAACAATTGCAACTTTCATTTTTTCGAATTAGTTCCGCGTTTTCGGGATTCTAGATCATAGTGGCCCGGCGACATGGTGTGGCTGTACCGGCCCGCAGCGTGTGACTGGGCGCAACCCCAAGCTGGCCCTCAAGTGGGAGGGTCCCTACCTCATCCTGGACCGGGTCAGCGACCTCCTGCTTCGGATCCAGAACGTTGACACCGGACGCAAGCGAGTGGTCAACGTTCAGAACGTGGCGCGCTACAGGGATCCGGAGTGCCCAGTCCGCGGGGCATGGCTGCAGGTGGTGCCAGATGGGTGGCCTACCCTGCCCCTGCAGCATATTATGAGAAGCTTCCTCAGTTCGGCACCCGACCCCCACCCCTACGCCCAGGGGCCCTCTGATTGGTCCGCCCAACGAGGCAGCATAGCCGTTTATGAGGCTAGCCGTATCGCCGCGATATTTAACTAACCCAAGGAAGCACCATCAGTACAATTAGTGATTGCATTGAGAAATGATGCAATTTCTTGTTTCGAAGAATGACACATGTAACTTAAACTCTATTTTTGGGTGTAACATCAGTAAAATTATAGAGATTGTATTGAGAAAAGATGAAATTCTTGTTTTGAAGAGAGACATAATGTAACTTAGACTCTATTTTTGGGTTTAATACGGTCAACTCAGATGAAAATTCTATTTAAATAAGGTTCATTCGTTGGACCCAAAAATGGGCACTAGATAATAATGTGATAATTTTGATGGGGAGAAGGATGTAGGAAAGCTATCTAGAACTTAAGTCCTACATTTATTCTTTCTTTTTTTTTAATGACAAGCAACTCCTATTTCTCTTCACACTGCATTCTGATGCAACCCTGGAAAAAGCATGATTATGACTAAATTCACACTTATTCAAACAGATTTCTTTAAGAAAACAGTAATTACCGGTAATAGGAAGAATTAAGTGCACTGGGGTTTCTACCCTTACCTTTTTAGATAATTTTCTTTGAGCTCACATTCTACTGGTTTTAATGTTCTACTTTTTGGCCCGTCCCTTATAATTATAGAATAATAATAAAGAGTGACGGGCATATAGGATGACCCATGCTGTGTGTGTGTCTGTGTGTCTGTGCACACACTTCCCGTGGTCCGATTTTGATCAAATATTTTTTTTTTGAATCCTTGGGTGAACCGATGAAAACGCTCGGTGGCAGCAAATCTTGACAGGAGCCCAGGAGGCCTGTAGTACCTAACTACAAGAAATGCCCCTAAAACCAGCTCCAAAAGTTCGCTACTTCACTCAAACTTCAAAAAAGGGGGTCGACCAACTGAAAATTTTTATTGGCTTATTCGATGCACCCCGACGAGACATTTTCAAAGACACACATCGCAAACCGGTCTACCTAACCGGCAAGAGGGTCAAAATCAGCTCCAAAAGTTAGCTATTTGACTCAAACTTCAAAAAAGGGGGTCGACCAACTGAAAATTTTTATTGGCTTCTTCGATGCGCCCCGACGAGACATTTTCAAAGACACATCGCAAACCGGTCTACCTAACCGGCAAGAGGGTCAAAATCAGTTCCAAAAGTTAGCTATTTGACTCAAACTTCAAGAAAGGGGGTCGACCAACTGAAAATTTTTATTGGCTCAATCGATGCGCCCCGACGAGAAATTTTCAAAGACATATCGCAAACCGGTCTTTCTAACTGGCAAGAGGGTCAAAATCAGATCCAAAGTTCGCTATTTCACTCAAACTTCGAAAAAGGGGGTCGACAAACTGAAAATTTTTTCTTGGCTCAATCGATGCGCCCCGACGAGAAATTTTTCAAAGACACATCGCAAACCGGTGTCTACCTAACCGGCAAGAGGGTCAAAACCGGCTCCAAAAGTTTGACATTTTTCTCAATCTTGAAAAAAATACGTTGAAAGGGACGGGCCAAAGTTGTCGATTTCCATCGCTACTTTATCTGTTATTTCTCCTGGAGCGCCTGGTCCATGTTGACATCTAGCTGACTATTGATGGAGTTTTCCTTGAGCTCTATGAGCTCCTTCTCTTGGAGAATATACTGCTTCCTCAAAGCTTCCAAGTCTCTGCTTTTCTTTTCAGCCTGCTCTGTACACTCTGCCAACTGCCTTCCTTTCTGTTCGAACAAAGTCCTTAGTTCCTGGAGCTCTATTATCTCCTTCTCCTGGAGTATGTACTGCTGCTTCAAAGCTTCCAACTCTTTGGCTTTCTTTTCATCCTGCTCTAAGCAATCTGCCAACTGCTTTCCTTTTTGTTCTAATAAAAGCTCTCAGCTCCCTAATTTCTTTATCTTTAAGAATGCAATTGCACTTTAAAAGATTCCATTTCTTCATCCTTCTTTTTGACGTTGGTCTAGAATTTCATTGCTCTTTCTTTGGGTCACAAGTGATTTGACCACAATCAACAAATTTGAAAACCTGCCCTTTCAACTTTTTAACTTCCTAAGAGAGATGAAAATTTTACGTAAGTTTTTAGATTACCTTACAAAAATAGTGGAGGAAAAATCAACAATGAGAATGAATAAGAATTGTCTTACATTGTTTACAAGTTCAAAATCTGGTTTGGAGACAAAATCGTCCATGTTACCACCATTCCTTCATCACATGTAGAACAATTTGGGCACAGCCAAATTTCAGGAAATTTCTGTTTTGGAAATTGAGCAACAGAAAAAAAAATTAGATGACGATTTTTAATAAAACCAGCGCATTACCTTGAATTTTCAACTTACTTGAAGATTTCTTCACAGCGACACAGCTTCCGGTGAAACCAACATGTGAATTAATCATAAATCTGAAAAGTAAAGAATAAAAATTTAAAATGCAAATCCGAAGCAGAACACAGAACAGCAGCCCCATAAAATTTGCTACTGTGATTAACTATAGTTTCTCACCGATTATATCCTGCTGGCTTTCGACAGACACAAAATAACTCTGCCATATTTAATGAACTGCACTTCTGAAAATAAAAGGACCATATCAGGACAAAAGAAATGAAAAATATATAAATGGCCATTCATCCAATTGACGGAAGCAGCAAATAAACAACAAGATGGGTGTCATAACCTTGCAACATACAGTAACAGACAGGGTTTTCAACGATTCTTTTCATGCATCCTAAAACAGAGAGTATCTCTGAAATTTGAGACAGGTAACGTGCGGTAAATGGAACTAAAAGAGCATGTTGCTATAGGTTAAAAGGATTGAGAGTGCATTCCCTCCCTTCAAGGACAGCAGTAATATACATTATTTTATCAAACACCCAAATAGTTTTAAATTGTTGAAAATATCATGCCATTTCACTCCAAAATTTGGTTATTTGTTGCTTTTAACATGTCTAATTGTACCTCGAAACACAAGAACCGACGTATTCCCGCGCGAATCACTTCACACACACACATACAACTTCACCACTGCACCTGTAACTGCCCAGAGCTATATTTTGAGTTCTGGCTTCAGGACACTAGTCTTGAGTTTAGAATGCAAATAAGAAAGCAAAAATTATGGAGAGTGTAGGAACGCCTGAAGAAGGAAGAATAAACTTCACATCAAAGAAGATAGAAAGCAAAAATGAAGATCAAGAATGTTTAGGGTTTCGATCAACACTCCAGAGGAAGCCTTGGAGTGGTTAAGACTTTACCAAATTTCAACAAGAACTCACTGGATTGTTGATAAAACATTTCCTGATCCTGAAAAGTAAGTTAAAACTCAGAATTTATCGGTGTCTTTACACAGAAAGATAGCCTGGGGAAACGCAACCTCTGCGAGGATTGCGGACAACTCCCAGTGTTCAAGGTGTTCAAGCGCATAGGACAGAAAGCATCAAGACTGGTGATGACAGATTTGCAGAAATGATAAAAATTGTGTTTTAATCCCACTTGTACTTACAGGTACGTTTACAGGCGTATATGGAAGTGTAACCTGTCGAAGAGGAATAAAACTCCAGAAGGTCTTAGGAACCAGGGATGCAAGGCAACACTGGAAATAAAAATTAAGTTAGTTACAAAAGACACAAAGAAGAAGGATCCATTCATTGGAAAAAATGATCCTCCATTACCAGGATTATTGTTATCACTGGAAAACACAATCATCATCTTGATGCTATTCCATGAAGACCAAAGTACCGAAGGCTACAAGAAAGCATTTAAAATGCAACAGAATCATTTTCCTACAGCCTTTGGTGGCAATGCAGTAAGCCATTTCAGTATTATTTTCTGTAAAAAAAAATTTAAATTTACTAGATATTAACAAATACTTTCCTTTTTAGCATCCTGGTACATTCATGACTGACAACTCACCAGAGAGAAATCAGCTCTCAAGCAAGTGTGGCCAGAGGCCTCCCAACTACTTTGCCACTTTCATGTTGTTCAGCAGGAGTGGACATGGCTCTTGAATAAGAAGAACAACGTGAATCCATCCGAGAGACAATTTTTCATGGCGGCATTTCGAAAGGTATCAGTATTGGCTGCAATTTTTTTTTAAATTAATTTTTATCATAAATTTACTGAAAGCTAACTTATGATAAATTGTATTAAATTTTTAGATTATGTATGCAAGGACAGTGGAAGAGCTTGAAGAAACGATTGATAGTTTCAAGGAAATCGTAACTCATGCATTGTATGCCAAAAGGATAGTGGATTTTCTGCAACGGAAGGAAGAATGGGTTTCCTTGTTCGAAATGATATTCTCATGAGGAATCATCATACCAACAGTTACTCGGAAGCTACAATAAGAATCCTGAAAGATGTTATTCTTGAAAGAGTGAAGGCGTATAATCTAATAGCCCTAATAAACTATGTAATTACTGTGTGGGAAAATTACATGAAAACAAGAATTATGAGAGTCGCCTACAATCGTAGCTCTAAGCCTGTCCTTGTTTATGAAAATTTGTTGAGGAAAATGGATGCAGAGCTGGCAAAGAAGATTGAGGAAGTTGATGAGGAAATTTACATGGTGCCTTCAGCTAACACATCAGACCTTATGTATGAGGTCAACATTGCAGTGGGAGTCTGTAATTGCAAAGCTGGTTGCACTGGGGCCTTTTGCAAACATCAGGCCTTGCTGCATTTTGTCAAAGGGGGTTGTTTTCCAAATGCCCCTCCAATAATGTCAAAAGATAGGTACCAGCTTGGCCTACTAGCTCTAGGAGGCAAGTGCCCACCTCCAACATTCTTTATGGGAATGAAGGAAGGCCTGCCTGGAGGCACTCCTTTGAGTCTTACAGAAGGGGACTCGTGGTTTTCCGAACAAGAAACTGAACAACCACTATTGCAAGCAACCCAGGTAAAATATGAACAATCTAAATTTAAGGTAACCATATTTTTGTCAATGTGACTAACTGCCAATTTTTTTTTTAACTTTTTAATTTTGTTAGGATGACCAGTTTGCTGAAGTGTACTCAAATAATTCAGAAGAACCTCAACACTCACCAATGGAGCAAGAAAAAGTATTTCAAGCTTTTCAAGATGAATGGGACAGATTAAACAATCTTGCAAAGAATGAAGAAAAATACCTTGAATACATGGAGAAAGCAACCAAACAAATGAAAAAAGTTACCAGTGGGAGTGGTGCAACAGGTGCCATAGTCAATGTCGCAAATGCCTTAAAAGGCTATTCATCATCATCAGTGCGCCCGGGTGCAATCAAAGTGCAGCCAAAATCCATTGCTCGAAGGTCATCTGATGCTCCAAAAACCAGCAAGAGGCTTCCAGCAGGCAGAAAACCTGAGAAAAAAACAAATAGTGAGCAGAATGTGATGAATATGAAGAAGGCAAAGACTCCAAAAGAAAAAATATTCGAAGAAGACAGATAGCACAGAGCATTCGGAAGAATGTTGCACATGTTAAATCTCACAAGTGATTGGAAAAACATGTTTTGGCACAAATGTATTGACTGGTTAGTTAAGCATGCATTTGTGTGTTCTAAACCAAAATTCTGTTGTTATTTTTTAATTTTATCTTGAGTTTCACCCTGATTCCGGTAAGTGCAAAGTTCCCACTACCTGTTTGTACAGTTATGTATTAATTTATAACAAATCTATTATTGGGATACGTTGAAATTTAAGAGCTTTTTATAGAAACGGAAATAAATTTTTAATTAAATTTATACAAATTACATAATTTAATTAGTCAACATTGCCTTGTACATTAGCCATATGTTGTGCCAATGTCAACATTACCTTGTGGAGCTGTCTCAGCTACTCCAGCTACTCCTCCTTCTCGCCGTTCTTCAGGTCAATAAACAGTATAAATACTCTTCAGAGAATCTTCAAAGAACACTACATAAATCATACTTGTCAAAACAAAAGTTTCCGCAGAAAAGTTCATTTGTCTCACGCTTTGATCGAAATTCCCCACGCTCCGACCGAGCAAAGTTGTTTGGGTCATCCATGATGGGCCATTATTATCTTCTCCGTAAACAAAGTGTTTTCATCCTAGCCTCGCAAAAGGTGACATATGTCCCGAACACCGTCTCGTTGGGCGGACCAATCAGAGGGCCCCTGCGCGTAGGGGTGGGGGTCGGGTGCCGAACTGAGGAAGCTTCTCATAATATGCGCCCCTGCAGGCCGAGGGGTCCTGAACGCCTCGAGCTCGGCCCGCCGCGTCCCTCCCCTTCCCTCGCCGCGGGCCGCGAGCCGCCGTCGGGCGCGCCCGCCGAAGTCCTTCCCCCCTCCCCGCGGCCCCTCGCGCCGCCGGCCGCCCTCCGCCCCGTGGCAACACCACCGCGGCGCGCCGGGCCGCCCAGCAACGGCGGACGGCAGGCGGCAGACTCGACGCAGCACGGCGCGGCACGGCAGCGCCTCCCCGCGTTCCCTCGACAGTCCGACCTTGTGCAGCACCCGCTCCTTCCCATCATGGACATCCCAGTCGAGGTGCAGCGCGCGCTGCGCGTGACGGTGACACCTGCTATCACCACCCACGCCCTGGCAGCGGTCTACCCGCAGCGCGACGCTGCAGGGAATGTGGTAGGCGAGGTACGGGAGTTTGCCATGCGCCAGCTAACCTCCGAGCGACGCTCGGTGACCAACTCAGCCCCTCGCCGCGGGACACCGGAGCCCTTCCCGGACTGGGCCCTGGGCCGCTGGCCCCCAGGATTCACCCCCGACCGTCGCCGCACCCTGGAACCCCCGCCCCCCGCCCCTATGCCCGACGCCTGGATGGGCCCTGGAGCCGGCCGCCTGGACGCCGTGCCGCCGGCGTCGCCGCCCTTCCCGCTCCTGGCCCCGACCGCCGAGGCGCCGAATACCTTGATTATGGATGAATATAGGTTAATATGGTGTGAATAACTTGATTACGGCTAAATATGGGTGAATATTTGGGGAACAAATTAAGAAATAATACATTTGCCAGTACTCAAGCGGTCAAAGCTTGATTTTTCAAAGCTAAATCTCTTTTTTCTACGAGATTTCTAAAAGATTAGGTTAAAAAGAGGAAATAAATAGAAAATGGTCTTAAGATTCAAAATGAACGGTCCATCACAAGAGTAAAAATTCCATTTGGTCTTGATGATATCATCAGCTTAAGCTTCAACTCATTTTCACAGCAAATTTTTCACAAAGACCTCCGTGTCTGCGTCCACAAACAGCTTGCCAGCCTCGACCTATGGCGGTTTGACGGTTGTCATATAATAAATTGTGACAACCTCGGACTTTGTCCATTTGGTGCCTCTTCAACACGCTGCTTCCCTGTCTACAGCAACAAGCAGTAACAAATATTGCTCTCGATTACGCCCACTACCACCACCACGCCCTGCCAACAAACTTGATTTTGATCGCGATGACACTTCGACGTGCTGTATCGGACCTGATAATGCGATTCACATTTATATTAAACAAAAATCAGCAAGTAGGAGAGGCAAGGAGAGGCAAGGGAATGGGGAGGGGGGGGAGGGGGAGGGCATGGAGGGCTTGGCACAGCTCGGCAGGACCTTCTCACACTAGGTCAGTGAGCACAAAGTTAGATTTTGGTGTTTTTGAACTGTCGGAATCTTGTTTGGTGCGTGTGTGATTCTGTGATTACATTGGTAAATACATGATTATTCGTGATTACTAGGATTATTGTACTGATTACAAGTGATTATTTTAACATGTTTATGAATGATGAAAGATGGTTGAATAATTGAATATTATTGAATATCATGAATATAGATGAATATTGTGAATATGAATGAATACGTTTGAATACTCTGAATATTTGACTGATTATGGTTGATTACCAGTCACTTGTACACCGAATATCTCGAGTCGTTGACCCCTCGGTTCAAAGTCACCTAAGTACGTGCCTGAACCAGTCCATTGGGGTTAGGATTGTTTTGTCTTTGAAAGTCATTGTTTATGTTTTGTCTCACAGACGCTGCTGCAGTGCAAGCTCTACCAACACGCCCAAGTAATACCAGCATTGCTATCCAATTGAATGACAGTGCTGTCAGCATTGCAAACCATCAAGACGGCTGGAACCTAACGCAAACACCGCACCAGGCGCCCGGTTTCCAGGATAGCTTTACTTCACCGGGGCCAAACCATCAAGATGGAAGCAAGCAGGCTCCAACACCTTTTCAGTCGGCTGAACCTGGTCAGGGCATCTCGCATGCCACTGCGCCTGTAGGTGGCGGTTCTGGTGTGCGTCAAGAACGCTCTTATGATTTTCGTCACCCCTTACGTTACAGTGGCACGTGCTGAGTGGCTCAGACAGCACTGTCATGAAAATCGAGAGGACTCCCCCGAACTCAAGTCCATTGCGCTACGAGTGCTGAAGGTAGTGCCTCTCATCGATCAGGTAAAATACTGAATATACTTTCGAATATACCAAACAACAAACGAGGTAGGGAGGGTAGTCGCACGAGCGAGCTCGGGCCGAACGAGGCGCCCGGACAACAAAGACCTATCTGTATAGAAATTGCCGCACAGATATGTCTTTGTTTCCCGGACACGGCGCGGAAGCCGGGCTGGGCTGGGGTGGCACAGTGGGCAAGAAGAACGGTTATGTTCAATAGGTTTGGTCTTTATTTTTCGTTTTCATTTTTCTTTTCCCGAATTGAAGGTTGAACTGTGCAAGGAACTGGTCGCTTACCTTGAGAGAAGTAGGCTTTGCTCTCAACTTTCTACAACGGTAAAGCAAGAAATGGAAGTGAGGTGGAACACTCACGTCTTCCTTCAAGAGTCAGTTGACGAGACATGGGATGAGGTCAGAATTCTTTAAAATGTCGGTGGTAGTCGTGAAAGCGCGTTTTCATTTAACTTTCGTTGCCACATTCACAGGCGACCGCTGTTTTGGCTGAAGCCAAAAAAAGTTGCAAAGTAAAGGACATCAATCGCCAGGATGTGCGGCTCCTCATCCGATTGTTCACTCCCTTTAAAGAAGAATCGGAGCTGATCGAGGGGGAGAAGTACCCTACCCTCCCACTCGCAGTACCCTCCCTGTACCGCCTCAGGAACCACTGCATGAAACCAATTCTTGGAGATGAGGAGGAGGAAGAGGGCCCCGGCCTTCCGAATCATGAGGCTCAAGACGCTAAGGTTCCTTGACGCGAAGGTCAAAATCAGCATGACACACAAGGTACCTTCCTCCTGCCCAAGTACCGGAAATTGGTAAAAATGGGTGCAGCAGAAAGGGAAGATGTAAGCCGCAAGTTCACGCTAGAGCCCCCTTCAAACTGAACAAATATTCCGTCGCGTCCGGGCAACAACGACCTATCTGCATGGTAAATGCCGAACAGATAGGTCTTTGTTACCGGGACACGAGCGCATGGTCGCCGTGTCCGGGCAACAAATACCTACCTCTCCGGCAATTTCTTCAGTGGAAGAACTTTTTTCTGATTCGAAGGTCTACGCTGCAGTACGGCGGAAAATCGCCGAAGATGAGCCTGACCCAGATGACCCTGCAGTCGCGGGCCAGGGCGTGGCCCAGCCTCCGCCAGCGCAGCGGAGCAGGCTTCAGCGCCTGCTGAACAAGTCCTCAGAGGCAACTGCAGAAGATGGTGGGCCAGAAAACTGTCATGATGCCACAATTTGTCGAGCTGCTGAGCACTCATTTCGTATGCCATAATGCACTACGTATTGTGCCAACTCTATAGTTAGCCAGTAAATATTAAAATCAATGAATGACTTGAGCGACCACTCAGCTACGATTCTGGTCGCGCGTAGTAAACATAAACAAACCTGGAAGATGGTGGAGACCGTCAGTGCTACCACCCCGCGAATAACACCAGATCGTGGAGTTCAGTGTAGTTTGTTATACGTTCGTTATACTTTAGTGTCTTTCTCATTCTCCTCATTCTATAAAATTGCGAAAGCTTAGTAGTGATTGAAACCCATAGAATTTCTTAAAAAATACGAAAGACAGTTTCAGCAACTGTTTCCGGTGGCTTCGTTTAACTTCACTACGTTCTGCTGAAAGAGCGAGGAAACATCACTTGATCCCACTTTAAAGAGTATAGTCCTGTTGTGAGTGTTCCGCTTGAAGCTAACTAGCTCTAGAACTCTGAAGCTACTGCCAAGGTTTGAAGGTAAGGTACTCTGTTTTTACAACTTGTGTTTACGATGTGGATATGTTACGTCTTCTTGGGCTTAATGTGTTCACAATTCATTAAGAGCGGGATGGACTACCCTTCTTTAATGCACCATCGATTCCCGCATTTAGGGGTTAGGGGTTAGCAGGTCAGGAGGGGGAGGATCTCATGGACCACCGGCCTTCTATACCCGTGCCGCCCGCAATTCTACCATCCACCACCGTACATGATGCCACCCTTCATGGGACCCGCCGCCGTTCATGGCACCCCCCGCCTTTCATGGCACCGCCGCCCTTTTACAACTATCCACCACCAAGACCAAGGATGGAACATTTTGGAGGCTAGGCATATCCAGCCCCACCTGCTTCTGAGGTGACCCTGGCGCCTGGGCCCGTGGCGGACCCACCTGCTTCTGAGGTGGCCCTGGCGCCTGGGTCCGTGGCGGCCCCACCTGCTTCTGAGGTGGCCCTGGCGCCTGGACCCGCGGTCGCACCTGCACCTGAGGTAACCTAGAGAAACTGTGGATGCGGGCTTAGCTGCAGGACGCGTGGCAGTCCCACCTGCATCCCCAAGCCGCAGCAATCGTGAACTCAGCTGCACAACCTGGACACATACCACCTCAGGCCCGCAAGGTGCTGATGCCGTTGTTCGACGACGTCGCCGCATTAGCAGCAGCAGTAGCAGCAGCAGTGAGACTGAATCCGATTCTGACTTTGAGGACGACGAAGAAGAGGCAGATGATCCGGTACGTTGCACTGTAAAAATAAAACCATATCCTTTTAATACCATTTCTTTGTTACTAGTGTTTACTGTTGGGCCATTCTTAGCGTTTACTGTTATCTGGATTACAACGTTCTGTGACCTACTCTGATCTGGCGTGAGCACGCTGAGCACAGTGCTGGTTCAGCCTGCACTTCACTGCATATCAAGCTCAAATTCTCGGTAAACACTTAGCACCAGTTCACAGTAAACGCCACAGCAAACGCTGTGAATTTTCCTTCACTGAACACTGGTAACAAAATTAACGGTATTAAAAGGAGATTTTTTAAAATATATTGTACCAGGTGAAAAAAGGTTGCTAGCTTAAGTCATGCAGCCCCCTAGGGAGAAAACCTAGCCTGGGTTTGGTGGGCACGCAGTTAGTCTAGGGTTACCACGCGTCCCACAGGTTGCAGTGAGTCCGCGTGTCCCTAAGAACTGCAACATAATTCAGCGGTTTCCCGAAGGTGGAGCGCCTGGTACGTATACAGAAACGAGCTAACGGCGCAAGCTGACGCGGCCTCCAGCGACGAACTTGTTCACATGGTAACAATATTTATCTCGCCCATAAAATACGGATGTGCCCTGACGGATACCTGGAGCCACTTTCATCTCAAAGAGAAATAATGTAATAAGTATGACGTATCTTCCAGTCTCACACAAGGAAGCTTCCCGCAAGCTTGGCTACGGCACAGACGAAGTAATGATTGAGAAAGCACGCCTAACTCTCCTTTACTCAATGGCCACATGTACCAACCCATCCGTGGACCCCGGTGCCCCGGTGCCAGAAGCCAGCAGCGTCGTTACGAAATCCACCACCAGAGCGCGCTGAAATAGCAAAAAAATACGCGCGAACCTTCAAACGCGGAAATATTGCCATAGTGGCTGTACCAATAGTCTCAATAAGAAGCGGAAAATCAAGGGGCTACAAGATCCGCGCTGGGTTCAGCACAGCTGCGCGAAGGCCATGGCGTGCTTGTCCTTCCCCGAGAGCTCCAAGGTACAAGCAGCGCTGCGGTGCCACAGCCCCCAAATCCACAACGACCAGCCTTCCCCCCTCCGCACAGCAAAGAGGCCGGACACCTGAGGGACGCGCAGCTTGGCTTTGAGACGGAGGCGCCACGATTAAGTCGCATTGTCGCGCGGGCAGCGTGTTGGTGTCCACGACGGCAGGGAACATTGCCAGGACGATTCCGCCCAGCAGCGAGTGTGTACATGTTTTCGGCTGGCGTCGTCCATTAGTGGCGCGTTGTCAGCCACAGCCTCGGCCATCAACGTGTTCGTCGTCAACGTGGTGCTCCTGTCGCCGGAGCCGGGAAACGTGGCCGCCTTCACCGTGCACTCCCCCAGTCGAGCAGACCGAGTGCTCGCGCATGTGCCTGGGGCGTGAGGCGAGGGTGACGTCGTGGCGCGGCGCGTGCTGAAAGCCCGACAACCGCCGTGCTTTGACGCGGTGCCGCGCGCGTGTAGATGCTCAGACCGGTCACTCAGACCCGCGTTGTACATTTGGGGCGGCTGTACATTTGACGGGGCGGCGTCCCCGAGCCCGGCGGGGTAACCGACGCGCGCCCATCGCAGCACAAAAAAAAAAAAAAAGAAGTAATGTGAATCATTCTTGTGCATATTTTGTATTCTGTGATAATTCTGGTAATGTGCATTTTAAATACTAAGTATGCTAATAAGTACTATATTTTAAATTACACTGGTAAAGATCATTTTAAATGTTAAGTTTGAGAATTATTTTAAATTACACTGGTAAAGATCATTTTAAATGTTAAGTTTGAGAATAAGTTCTATACTTTAAATATTCAAGAAGTAAAAGAATAAGCTTGTACCTCTGCAAAGAACTGAAGGCAATCATTGTTTGGGAACAATAAATTTTACCTGTACATGAGTTATACTTTTTTATTCATTCCACTGCACACTGCTGTGCCCAGTAGTTATATATGAACATGAGCCAACACAAATAAAATGAAACCATCATAAAATCACATTTAACAAAAATAAAAAAATAAAATCACATTTAAAAAGATACAAATAAAATTCAATCACATAGAATTATTGTGAACTGCCCCACAATTAAATCTTCACAGAAACCTTGCACGATGACTCACAGACAGAGTAGATTTGTTTCCTTTTCCTTTCCTCGAGCGTTGGTTCATCCGCATAAGAAGGACACCTCTCCCAAATGTGTTTGTGCAGGCACGTACCACTTTAATCAACAAATCAATGCTCTCATCATCATCAAGATCACTGCCTACAATGTCACACCACTTTTCTAAAATATAATGAGAGCCAACAACATGCTGCATTACACGTTCATGGTTCAATGAACCATCTGGTAACTCCAGACCTTGAATAAGTTTAGCTTATTCCTCAAAAAAAGGAAGGACATCATCTTTCACGAAAAACAGTGACTTCCTGTTCAGAACTCCAGTCCAGTAGGCTTTGTCTGAAAGCTGCGCACCAATTGGCTCACCATCGGAGCCAAACCGTCTCAGTACACACAATTTTCTTCTCTTCAGTTTAGCACTGTTAGGATGGCTGTAGGCATGGCGAACAATGCCTTGGGGCATGAGAGTGGTGTGGTGAAATTGCACTTTGTGATACTGAAAATGGCTAGTACAATCCAGAAGTGAGCGCAGACCTGTGAGGCTTCGGTACTTGAATGTCGCTGGTGTGCTGCAACTTCGAACTGTGCCCCCATCAGAACTTCTATACATGAGTGATCAGCTTACCAAATGGCTGTTTGATGGCAGTTTAAGCAGCACTTCAGAACAGTCATCTGTGTAACCATGCAAAAGAGAACAAGTTGGAGCATGTAAGTATAGCTTCTACTGGAGTGCCTACTCGGGTCGGGCTGGCTGCCGCCCGGGCCAACTGCGGTGGTTATACCATCCACACCCGCTCGAATTTCACGGAACCAAGGGTACTCATGTGTTCAGGAAGGTCCACTCTACGAATTCAATGCAAAACATCTATCAAAAACTCCGTCGTAAGGGCGCGGCAACTTCCGTACTACTTCCGATCGCACTCTTACCCTCTCAATCACTCACCGCCACCCAGCACGCCCAGAACGTTCCGCTCGTGTCGTCTGCGGCCTGCACCATTGATAGGGTGCGTCGCAGTGCCGTGAAACGCCGCGCCACTACGCTGCGCCACGCATAACTCTTTTTCTCCCGCCCGCAACGATACGCTAAAACACTCTGATAAGGACTGTGAGAGACAGTTTTTGGATCGCTAGGCAACAGACACCAGTCCTCTGGCCCACTGTGCGGAATGTGAGTGGCCCCGGCAGACCGTTTAGAGGAAGGCTTTGCCGCACATTGCGTTTAAATAAAATCAAAACTTTTCACGTGATGTATGCAGCTGCAATCACTCAACACTCAATTCGATTTCCAGAGTCACAATAAATACAGAAGAATTGAAGTATGTGTGTGATCTGCTTTCATAAAAGGGGGCACTCACTTATTGGCTATTCCGCTAGTTAGAAAAGAAGAAGTCAAGAAGTGCACAACTTCCGCCCCCTCGCCTTCGGGGGGAAGAGAGGGGTGGCGGAAGTTCCGCCCCCTCGCAGTGCCCCGCAGGTGAAGGGAAGGGAAGTTTTGCACTTCTTGACTTCTTCTTTTCCAATCAGCGGAATTGCCTATTAGAAGGGCTTCTTGGTCCATTTCTGACCGCCCCTCTCCCCCCTTTCTCCCCCGTGGTAAGGGTCCGTAAGACACAGTGAAACCCTCACCCCTCCTTAATACGTAAGATTTTTCACCGTGAAACCCCGCCCCCTCTTTATAGCAAAAAAATGTGTCTTAAAGTTAGAAGAGCTTTATCTAACCTAGGTTAGAAATAAATTTAAAACTAAATTATTCTATTGTTTAATACAGTCGCAACGAAAAGTGCAACTCTCTACGGCCGATAGTCGACAGAGAGACATTGCCAGGGACCGCCGGAGCGAGTCAAACAATTCACAAACCGCATTTTGTCGGTTTAAAAAAATCTTCCGTGAGAACTCTACAGAAACCCCACCCCCACGCAAGGTCATGTGTAGAGATTTCCCAGACCCCTCCTCCCTACAACCTCGGGCCGTTACGTAATTAGAAAACGCCCCCAAAGCGTTGGCGTGAAGGGCTTTTTAGCAGATGATACAAACATAGAATTAAAATTAAATGAAGATTACATCAATGTGTCAATCAGTTTTCGCTGGAGTCCACCGCCGTAAACAAATAATGAGTGGAATTTGTGATGGTTGCAATTTAGATCTAGATAAATGAAGTGGCAGTAAACGCGACTTCACGGTGCTCGAACAAGCACGTACGAATCTGACCGGAAGTTGTGAGACAATTCGATTAATCGATGACCACGAGCGACGACAGAGGAAAGACACATCAATTCGGGTTGAAAACATTTGTCATGTGCTTCCATTTTAGCCTTGGCGTAAACATTTTTAGAAGATGATACATTCATTCAAAAAAAAAACAACACATTAAGATTACATGATTGTGTCAATCGGCTTGTACTGTCGTGTTGGAGACTCAGCATCGCTAGTATGGGCAGAGTTAGAATGTGAGCAGCGCTAATGTCGGCAAAAGCCACCCCTTGCCTATGTTCCAGGCAAACCTCCAGGGGTGCCTGGAGCTTCACAAAAGCTCCAAAGCCACATTTACAGTGTTGGGGTCCACGAACAGGGGGGCGATGTATGCATTTTTGCATACATTTAGGGGGCGATGTATGCAAAGCTGCCTACTTCCAGGGGTCCTTTCGGGGACCCACGTATTGGCCTTACGGGGCCGAGGGGGGGGGGGGGGGGGGGACCCACCTTCCCCCAATTCCTCCCCCCACTACGCTTCTAGTTGCAACCCTGTCCAACATTTAACGCGAAAAAGACAATTTTGGGCAACAAAAAATATCGAATTTGTGTTTATTGAGATGGATTCGTGCAGTTTTTCGAGACCTCTTTACCAAAATGGTGTCAAGTTGGACCGCTGACAAAACTTTTGCACATTTTGGCCAATTTGTGACCAAATTGTTGGCTGAGCGATTAGCGAAGCCCCTTACTCCAGTGACCCTGGAAAACTTTGGATGTCTGTCTGTCTGTTTGTCTGTCTGTCTGTCCACGCTACTCCTCCTCAACGGCTTATCCGATTGGGCTGAAATTTTAAACTTAAGTTCCACTCGTAAATAGTTCGCCACAGCCACCTCGACAGCCACCTAGCTCCCCAGGATCATTCCAAACGAGCAGGGTGTCAATTTAAAAAGTTGTTCGATTGGTGTGAAAATTCTGTGTCCGCGCTACTCCTCCTAAACGGCTTATCCGATCGGGCTGAAATTTTAAACTTAAGTTCCGGACTTGAAAGGCTCTCTAAATATTGCTCGCCATCACCCTAGCTGTGTTGGATCATCCCATACGCGCAGGGACAAGAAATAAGGACATTGCAAAGCCCCTTACGCGATGTTGTGACCCGGCCACATGCCTGCCGAAGGCAGGCTAGCGCCGCAGGCCAAGGTAGGTGTACTACCAGTTGCAAAAAGATCCGACCCCCTCTGGCCGGGCTCCGGCGAGCTCCGTGCCCCGCACTGCCACATCTGACAGCACTGCAAGTGCAGGGGGAGGAGGGAGGGGGGTCATCCTCGCCAAACTGGAGAGGACCCGGCCTGTCTTGTCTAGCCAGATGGACGGCTCGGCGCCCGTGAGCTTGGTGCTGAGCCCACCGCGGCCGTCAAAATTGTCGTAGAAACTTCCCGCTTGAACCGAAATTCTTAAAATTTCGTGCTCTACACAGCCAAATGAATAAAAACGCCATTTGTTCAAATTTGTAAAATTTTGTCTTTGAGCGGATTAGTGCCACTACCTGGTCGCCTCGAGGGTCTCCTTCTGTCCTATTGTCTCGGGCCACAGGCCAGACGGGATGGGGGTCGACCCTCGGGGCGACCAGGTAGTGGCACTAATCCGCTCAAAGACAAAATTTTACAAATTTGAACAAATGGCGTTTTTATTTATTTGGCTGTGTAGAGCACGAAATTTTAAGAATTTCGGTTCAAGCGGGTGGTTTCTACGACAATTTTTGACGGCCGCGGTGGGCTCAGCACCAAGCTCACGGGCGCCGCGCCGTCCGCCTGGCCAGACAAGACAGGCCGGGTCCTCTCCAGTTTGGCGAGGATGACCCCCCTCCCTCCTCCCCCTGCACTTGCAGTGCTGTCAGATGTGGGAGTGCGGGGGCACGGAGCTCGGCGGAGCCCGGCCAGAGGGGTCGGATCTTTTTGCAACTGGTAGTAAACGCCAGGCGCGGATTGTCGGAAGAGGACGAGCGAGATATCGCGAAGCCCCTTACGACAAGACGTGGTCTGGCGTACACCTACCTTGTATAAGCTGAGTGAGGCACAGATTTCTACAGTTCTTTGTGTTGTGATTCCAAAAATGATAGTGGAGCTGGACTCCTAGCAAACATTTTGTTCCATTTTTCATAAATTTCCAAGTATGAAATGGATAGTATCTTGTGTGCTGATTTCAAAAATCTTTTGGTCTCAAGTCTCGCGAGACGCTCAGCCTACTACGCGCCTGTGACCTGCGCGTACCCCTAGTTTAACAGGTTTATTGATCTTAGATTAAGCTTACCTACTTTCAATTGTGTAACAAGTAATGGTTGTTATTTTCAATTCAGGACAGGGAAGAGATTGAAAACAAGGGTATAGCGTTCCAGCATGAGAGGAGTCCTCTCATGGTTCCAGCTCGAACACGCCACAACTATTGAATCATTCGTCCAGCTCACTGCTATAACGCTGATCAATCTGGGTTTCAAATGGAGGTCCACTCTGGTCGCACTTTAGACAGGAAGGTTGAACGGATTCTCCAATCTAAAAACGCCTTGCCGCACAGTTTCACCGTGATGCCCTCTATGTCAGCCGCTGGAATACTGAAAGAACCATTATATGTGGTGTTGAACGAGTCTGGTGGTAAATTTGGACCCCAGGTACAGAGCTCAATGGTGCAGCTTCCCAACCTGAAGGTATCGTGCTCTGCTTCAGGAAAAATAAGCAAGCAGCACCTGGTGGAGTGGATAGAAGACTTCTTTCTCCAGGATATAGTAGAGAAGACTGTCCTCGTCATCGATTCATGGTCAACTTTTACAGAGTCCAACATTCGACAAGGCGTCCCTGGCGATGTTGAGTTAGTCATACTTCAAATTCCTCCTGGTGCGACAGGATTTTAGTTTTCATGTCAAATCGTATCATAGATGGGTTTGGACGTTATCTCTTTGAAGATGCTACTTTTTATGCTCGGCCTTAAGGGGGCAGTCCCACTTGTAAGGCTAGGTTAAGGGCCATTTTTTGATCAGTCTTCCGACCTCAATAACTTGACTTCTATTAAACTTAGAGACTCGCGGTCACTTCCATTTGAAAGTGTTGCTTTCAACGAGTAATTGCAGTCCAAGAACATGTTCGTAGTGCAACTGGTGTGCTGTGCAGAGCAATCACAGCAAAAGCCTACAAAACCGACGCTTTTCCACTGCGCGCACGATTTCGTCAAAACTATTTAATATTTTTACAAGCGGTTTTTTGCGTTCGAAAGATCATAAAATTCTGCTGAAAGTGAACTAGGATCTTTAAAATCGGTGCACGAGAAATTCTCCGAAACCCCGTTCAAACTTGGACATCAATTTTGCTGATCGTTTTGGAGCAGATTCTCTGCACCGATTTTAAAGATCCTAGTTCACTTTCTGCAGAATTTTATGATCTTTCGAACGCAAAAAACCGCTTGTAAAAATATTAAATAGTTTTGACGAAATCGTGCGCGCAGTGGAAAAGCGTCGGTTTTGTAGGCTTTTGCTGTGATTGCTCTGCACAGCACACCAGTTGCACTACGAACATGTTCTTGGACTGCAATTACTCGTTAAAAGCCACACTTTCAAATGGAAGTGACCGCGAGTCTCTAAGTTTAATAGAAGTCAAGTTATTGAGGTCGGAAGACTGATCAAAAAATGGCTCTTAACCTAGCCTTACAAGTGAGACTGCCCCCTTAATAACCCTCAATCTTCAGAACTCTATACAATCGTTTCTTTGAGAGACAACCATGTATGTTAATTATCTTATACAGTCTTAAACTTGACCTATAGTTTAAAATGAATCTCATCCTATCTTCTTTTTCTTTTTCTCAGGTTATACCCTTGTTTCATGCGTTAATGGAATCGAGAAGTCAACAGGCATATCCAGCCCTGTTCACATTCCTGAGGCAACTTGCCCCTAACCTTGATCCTGACTTCATTGTGACAGACTTCGAAGTAGCCCAGCAACAGGCGCTGCAGGAGGTCTTCGCTGTGACTCGCTTGACAGGGTGCCTGTGGCATTATGCCAGGGCCGTGTGTCGAAATGTGAGATTTCTAGGATTGCACGCGCTTGTGAGGGACAATGACAATGCAAGGCGCATTGTTAGGTTGGTTATTGCCCTTCCACTTGCTCTAGCGAGAAGACTTCAAGAAGCTTTGAACTTAGTCATAATTAAAAGTAGAAGATTGGGCCTCCAAGATGTGATGGTAATTTTTTTTCATTATGTGCGCAACACATGGTGAGATGGTGTCGGTGCTGACACACTCAGTGTTTTTGGTGTAAGGCACCGAACCAATAATGTAGCTGAGTGTCACCACTTAAACTCTCATGTTGTACGTAGACCCAGCATCTGGCGATTTTTAGGTGAGCATTTTTTGTTTAAGCATTTATGTCTAAAGATTGCGAGATTCTGATCTTTTTTATTAACTTGATCCTCAGATCTGCTACGAGAATCAGAGGACACAGCTTGGCGAGATCTGGGAAGAGTTGAGCAGGGACTCGCTCCAAGTCGGTCTAGGCGATCCTCTAGCCTCTTGAATGATGCAAAATAGGGTGCGTCGATAACAGTGAAGGATACTTCGTTAACGTATAATTTCCTTTCGAGCCGTTAACCGAGGTTAACACGTTAACACGGGTGTTTCTAGCAAATTTTCGCCCCACAAACGAAGTATCCCACTCTGTTGCCCACATCTCTCGCTGCTCTACAAGAGCCCTTTAGGACAGCATCTTACGTCGCGGGTCACATTTGGGGGTCTGCGTGTAACCTGCAGGGAACAACGATTAGCCCTGCAAGATAGGGATGGACCCTCGTGGACGGCGAGTGGAAAGGAAGGTGCTGTGGACGAAGCTGGACTGCGTCTGGCAGGCCGTGCGCGCCCTCGACAGGTCTGGCTGTAGTCGGTGTGGAACCTCGCCGCTGTCTTTGTCGGCGCTATAGACAGCTGCTCTGCAAATTAAATTGCATACTGAGTACACGCTCAGGAGCGTATGTCCATTAGCGTGCGTTTGTGAGCGTGCACTCAACTGAGCATGCGTTTGTGAGCGTGTACTCATCTGAGTACAGAGTTTTCAGCGCAAACTAAGTATGCACGCCAAAACTGTGAACTCAGATGAGTACACGCTCACAAACGCATGCTCAAATGAGTGCACGCTCACAAACGCACACTCAGACGAGTACGGGCTCACAAACGCATACTCTAACGCCTATGAGCGTGTACTCAGTATGCAATTTAATTTAGAGAGCGTGCACGCCTGCCTGCATGCCAAAAGTGCATGCTCAACTGTACACAATAAAGCTTAGGAAATCATTGCTTAATTTTTCTGCGTAGTATAATCCAGAAAAGAAAACTCTAATAATACAAAAACAAAAACTTCCAATGGACTCAGCACGTCGAACGAAGTCAACAAAGATGAGATTGATCTGCTCGATGACCCGTGACCACGCACCTAAAACATAATATTTATTTCAAGGAATTTTTAAACCAAACTTCATTGATACAGTGTATGTTATGCAATAATACTATACTTCAAAACCTGCAGAAAAAAAAAACACGAACAGCATTAATTTATTTTTTACTCCTGCATTCATTAGGCATGCTCCCGGTATCTTTAGGGAGCAGAAGCATCCAAATTAATGGCAAAAGACGATTATGCCCCCTCAGGACTATTTTCCGCGTGCCCAGTGACCACTTCCGGTGGCAGAAGTACATCCAGCGAGTTCGAAAACGTGAATATGGACACTTAGCCCGTTCCTGAGCGCGTTAAAAGCAAAGGTTGCAGCCACTTCCGGCAAACAGAGTCCACTTCCGGTCCCCGGACACCACTTCCGGTGTCATGAATGGATCCGCCGACCTCGAAAACATGGGAGGTGACCCCTCGAATGGCCATGTGAGCGTTAAAACCGTAGTTTTCAGTGCGTCAGCCATTTTACCAAAATGGCGGCTTTTGACCCACTTCCGGTGGTCGGATCTTATTTCCGGGAGCGGATTTGGATTCCTCGCATCAAAATCCTTCGGAATCGACACCAAGCACGCATCTCTAGGCCAAATTTAGACTGTTCAATTTTTTAACGTTAAATCCCCCCACCCCCCCTATAAAATCTACCCACACGCGAAATCTTATGTGTTCTTCGGGTCAAATCGACCAAATGGGTCTCAGGAACAACTGTACCGAGTGGCACCTTGGTATGACAATTTGCGGTATTATTTCAGAATCGGCGATGTACCGCTAGTACTAGTACATTCCCCTCAAGTTAGCATTGGGATATTCGCTAATGACATCGGCCATCTTAATGGTTTCACCCTTAGTGAGATCTGCCTTGTGGTGCCACCTTTGAGCACTGGTGCGCCCGCCACAGAGGGCATTTCTCAGATTAAGAGGAGGGGCTCGTGTGGTTGGGTGGGCCTTAAAATAGGCTATGACTTCAGGATCTTCCAGGATGTCTTTGTCAAATTGACACTCCCACTTCTCAACCACTGTGTAACCCGAGCGGCGGAAGAGGGAAGTGAGGATGAACAGTTTTCTCATATCTGTTTATAGGTGAGTCAGCATTAGCAGGGTGATGAATAGGGCACTGGTGCCAGTAACATCCATGGAACTGGTAGATCCTCTTTTCTATGCCGCCATCTGGCTTATTTATTTCCACATAGCCGTCCACAGGGCGACCAAGCACAATAACCTCCCTATCAGTGTAGATGGTGGTGATTTTTTGTCCCAGCTTATGTTCTTCATAATCCATCCAACTCAGGGCCTTATGGCTTTGCTTGCCCCTGCCATGGTAGCCACCAGGTGGGACAATCCCTATGGTGTTGGGAGGGAGGAAGTTTTTTCTGTAAGCGGCCATGCAAGCCGAACTCAGTGTAATGCACTGGAACATGGGGTCAAAGCCCGCAGATTGGGAGAACAGCTGTCTGAATGCCTGACAGGCCTGTCTGAGAATGGTCACATCAGAGACACAGTATTCTATGAGTTCTCCCCTGAAATTGAAGACATAGCCCTGCTTCACCTGTCCATCATACCATTTGTGAAATTCAAGTGCTGCACCAGACTTCATGCTAGACACACAATACATTTCACGAGGGGGGAGCGGACCTTCATAATTGTAATTTTTCGGCTCATTAAAAAGGAAGGGGAAGTACCCCTTTTTCAACTCCGTGAGTCCAAATGATTTAGGCATGGCACTTAGAGGCATGGGGAGGAAGGAAAGACTGTCAATGAATGTCCATGTCTTGACCGTCATGCTGAGTATTTTTGCGCCCTGCAGGACCAGCTCTGGCTTCAATTTTTGTGCAATCATTTCCTGGAGTGCTAGGATACCATCGTAGGCTTTGGAATTGTGCGCTATGAGGAGGAGCTCTGTTTTAGCGGGGAAGCTGCGCAAGTATCCAATGAATTGCCCCATGACATTCACATTAGGATCATCAAGATTATGGAAGATGTTTTGACGTGTTTTGCACACAGGACAAAAGTATTCATTTTGTGGTACATTGAAGCATGTGTCACAGACAGCCTGCGAAACAATGAGGTTAGCTTTATGTTCAAATGCCCCGGGGTGCCCTTCTAACTCCAAATGTTGACATGCCTCCACGTCCCAGTAAACGGAAATGTAATGTCATTTGTCACGCTTCTCCCTACCCTCCCAACCCTGCATATAACATAAATGATTTTCTTTCACATTTGATTTGCAGTATTTGCAATATACAAAGCCACAAACGTGATGTTTTGTGTTCTGAAAGTTGTAACTTGTTTCACATGCTTGACAGAAACGGAAGGTGTCGCATTGTGTCTTGTCAGTGTAGGGTAATTTGAGAGTACTGTGAGTGTCAAAGCATTCATCTCCCGCAAAACTGTGACCACAGCGATCACATCGTCTTAAAACAGGGTCAGTATGAACTTGGGGGCCGCGGCACCTCCAGCATGAACCCTCACATGCATGTCCACCTGGGCGGTTGAAGAAAACGACACATTTCTTACATTCGAAACGATAATCGAAAGCTTGACAGGGAGAAAATATGGCTGAGAAATGTTCGTTGTGAAGGAGGAGGTAAATATTTGTTTTCCCCTGAACGTAATCCCCTTTGAACACACACTCCTTCCCCGCTTTGTCCGTGAAAACACAAAGACGGTAGTCAGGGAGTACAGTTTGAAGTTTCCTAACCTCATCAAGGCCACAGGGCTGGTTAGGGTCGATTCCCGCTATTTCGCACAGATGTAGTGCCTCTTTCTTTTGTACGACTGATTGGGGGTTTTTCATTTTATAAAATGCTTGTTTATGCATACCATGTCGAGCCATAGCAACTGCAACAGACCTGGCCAGACACATGTTATCCTGTGTGTTTGAGGGAGAGTAAATTGTAGATGATGAGATTTTTCTCTCTAGCCATTGGTCCATGGACTCATTGCCAACCCTGTTCACGCGGCGCCCTCCTGCTTCCGGAGTGGGTATGTGTATGTAACTGATTTTTCAGCTGACCATTAACCATGAAAGCCTGATTGCTGTTCAGGATCCTGGACAACTTGTCCAGGATGACGCGTCCATTAATCTGGTCCGTGCGCCGCATACTCAGCCAAAGCGGGTTCTCAGCATTTTCAGTGCTTCGAATTTCTATGATGGCCCTATCATCGTCTTTAGCCCCTACGGCATCCCTTTGTCGGGACACGATTGAGTCAAACATGCCCTCCATGAGCTGCTCTGAGGGCAGGGCATCACCCAACCCTTTGATGAGCATGACCTCCTCCCTGAATTTAGTCTTGAAGCGTTTGAGTTCCCGCTCCCGTGATTCAAGAACCTCGAGTTCTGGCTGAACTTCCGGTTCGGGCTCCGGTTCGGGCTCCGGTGAGGGTGATCTTGCCCGCTTACCCCGTGGTGTGGCTGGGTGGGGTGGGGTGCTTTGGGATTCCCCGTTAAGAGGGCGCTCCGCTCCACCAACCATAGCTAAAGCCATGTCTCGGGTGACCTCAGCCTGAGAGTCAAACCCATCTTGTTCGCGGGCATAAGCTTGGTAGCCAGCTTCGAGGAAGGGAATGACGCGAGGGTCTTGTCGCTCCTCCTCGGACGCATCCAACAAAAGCAATAAAAGGTCCGTGTAAGCCTGGGCCAAATACTCATCATTATAGTAGGACCCACCCTCCCATTCGAAAAGAATAGAAGAAATTGTGGTATCAATGTTGAAAACAGGAGCACAACAACAAGAACAAAGCACAAGAACAAAAACAAAGAACAAGGACAAAGCACAAGAACAAGGACAAAGCACAAGAACAAGTACAGGGCACAAGAACAAGTACAAAGCACAAGAAAAAACAAGAGCCTTGAAAAAGGCTGGAGGAAATAGTCTTGAGAAAGACTGAAGAGAGAGAGACTGGTGAAGAGCAGTAGATGTGTACCAGGTGATCCAGAAACCCCGTTTGCAGCCGAAGTTATGCAACCCGCTCGAAGCTGTGCGGGCGGGCTAGCCTACCCTCTGTTCGGCGGGCGGAGGGCCCGACTAGAGCTGCCGAATTGTGCGACACTCGATCGGCTGCCGCAGCCTAGCTGCCTCACCCCCTTTCCCCTTCCTCTTTCCCCCGCCTCTCGCTCACGCCTCACACAGCGCGCCGCTGGCCGGCCGGTGCGAGCGCATCCGAATCACTCGCCGGCACTAGAATGCACTCGGAGACAGCCTGCCTGCGACAACATGAGTTGCAGACGACGCAAGGCCCAATCAATGCGGCGGTGGCGGTGGGAAATGCAGCGGTAGTAGCACTGCCGGCGGCAGAGTGTGGCTCGGCCGCCGCCGCCACGCACGCACAGAGGTCGCGCACGAAGGGTTGCCTACCTTGCGGGCTGGCTACCCGCAGCGAGCGCCTGGCGGCTGCCACGCGTGCCATTCATCCCTCCCCTTTTACGCTTTCTTGTTTTCAACTTTGTTTAAGGGTAGAAAAAAAACCAAAAGTGGCTGCAGTAAAATTTATTCGTTAGAGATCTAGGGAGGAAAGGTTTCCATCAATTTGTTAATTAAGAATCAAGAACAGATAATATCACACAACATATCATGACTAGGAATTGACAGTCAAAGGTGCTAAAAATTCTTGCACTAGTAGACAGACAGACAAACAAACAAACAAACAGAGCTGCTGATCACTTCTCAGCTAAAACAATTAACAAAAACTTAAAAAGGAAACTTGAACAACCTTGGAAAAGAAAAAAAAAAGAAAAATCTTGACTAGTGGTAATTTGTTCAACAAAATGAATGGTAACAAAACTAATGGTAACAAAATAAATAATAAACAAAAGAAATGTTTATTTTGGGCACTGCCACACGTCCTGTAACAAAAAAGACATAAGAGTCATGCGTCCTTGCTCCTATTAAAATCGCAGTAATCATTTTTCATTACCTTACTCATAGAAGATGTGCTCAAATGTGTGACCGTTCCTGTCCAAACATTGCTGGTACCGCGCAACCCCGCAGCGGTGCACCCTCTCCAGCATGTCGGCGTCCACAGTGGCGCAGGCGGCCCGAATCCGGTCCTGGAGTTCCTCAGGGGTGTCGGGGCGGGTGTCATAGACACGCGCTTTGACATAGCCCCAAAGGAAAAAGTCCAAAGGCGTCAGGTCGGGGTGAGCGAGCCGGCCACGCCACAGGCCCGCCACGGCCAATCCACCGCTGTGGATAGACCTGGCCAAACAAAAACAGACATTAGGACTGGCGCTCGCCAGAAAATCGATGGCTCTGCTACTGCATCTTACCTGGTCCAGGTGATCACGAACGGCGCGCGCCCAGTGGGGAGGTGCCCCCGTCCTGCATGAACCAGTGGGCGTCCTGGATGTCCTCGGGCACCCCCGCATCCTGAATGAGCTGGGGCAGCTCCTCCTGCAGGAATTGGAGGTACCGTGGCCCATTCAACGCCCCCTCGAAGAAGGTGGGTCCGATA
>JAQQBG010000402.1:0-36962 GCA_032199755.1 Ambrosia artemisiifolia | reverse complement strand
GACGCGTGAATCGATTTAAAAATCGCTCGTTTTCTGCTAAAAATGGAAAGTGGTGTGAAAATGGGCCCGCACCTCCGAAAACCAAAATTCGATTTTTTTTTGCCAAAACGTGTTCTTAGGCCATAAAAACTGAGTCTGGAAGCTGCAGAGTAGCATAATTACTCACCAAATTGACGCGTGAATCGATTTAAAAATCGCTCGTTTTCTGCTAAAAATGGAAAGTGGTGTGAAAATGGGCCCGTACCTCCGAAAACCCAAATTCGATTTTTTTGCCAAAACGTGTTCTTAGGCAATAAAAACTGAGTCTGGAAGCTGTAGAGTAGCGTAATTACTCACCAAATTGACGCGTGAAACGATTTAAAAATCGCTCGTTTTCCGCTAAAAATGGAAAGTGGTGTGAAAATGGGCCCGTACCTCCGAAAACCAAAATTCGATTTTTTTTGCCAAAACGTGTTCTTATGCAATAAAAACTGAGTCTGGAAGTTGCAGAGTAGCGTAATTACTCACCAAATTGACGCGTGAATCGATTTAAAAATCGCACGTTTTCTGCTAAAAATGGAAAGTGGTGTGAAAATGGGCCTGCACCTCCGAAAACCAAAATTCGATTTTTTTTGCCAAAACGTGTTCTTAGGCCATAAAAACTGAGTCTGGAAGCTGCAGAGTAGCGTAATTACTCACCAAATTCACGCGTGAATCGATTTAAAAATCGCTCGTTTTCTGCTAAAAATGGAAAGTTGTGTTAAAATGGGCTCGTACCTCCGAAAACCAAAATTCGATTTTTTTTGCCAAAACGTGTTCTTATGCAATAAAAACTGAGTGTGGAAGCTGCAGAGTAGCGTAATTACTCACCAAATTGACGCGTGAATCGATTTAAAAATCGCACGTTTTCTGCTAAAAATGGAAAGTGGGGTGAAAATGGGCCCGCACCTCCGAAAACCAAAATTCGATTTTTTTTGCCAAAACGTGTTCTTAGGCCATAAAAACTGAGTCTGGAAGCTGCAGAGTAGCGTAATTACTCACCAAATTGACGCGTGAATCGATTTAAAAATCGCACGTTTTCTGCTAAAAATGGAAAGTGGTGTGAAAATGGGCCCGCACCTCCGAAAACCAAAATTCGATTTTTTTTGCCAAAACGTGTTCTTATGCCATAAAAACTGAGTCTGGAAGCTGCAGAGTAGCGTAATTACTCACCAAATTGACGCGTGAATCGATTTAAAAATCGCACGTTTTCTGCTAAAAATGGAAAGTGGTGTGAAAATGGGCCCGCACCTCCGAAAACCAAAATTCGATTTTTTTTGCCAAAACGTGTTCTTAGGCCATAAAAACTGAGTCTGGAAGCTGCAGAGTAGCATAATTACTCACCAAATTGACGCGTGAATCGATTTAAAAATCGCACGTTTTCTGCTAAAAATGGAAACTGGTGTGAAAATGGGCCCGCACCTCCGAAAACCAAAATTCGATTTTTTTTGCCAAAACGTGTTCTTAGGCCATAAAAACTTAGTCTGGAAGCTGCAGAGTAGCGTAATAACTCACCAAATTGACGCGTGAATCGATTTAAAAATCGCACGTTTTCTGCTAAAAATGGAAAGTGGTGTGAAAATGGGCCCGCACCTCCGAAAACCAAAATTCGATTTTTTTTTGCCAAAACGTGTTCTTATGCAATAAAAACTGAGTGTGGAAGCTGCAGAGTAGCGTAATTACTCACCAAATTGACGCGTGAATCGATTTAAAAATCGCAAGTTTTCTGCTAAAAATGGAAAGTGGTGTGAAAATGGGCCCGCACCTCCGAAAACCAAAATTTGATTTTTTTTGCCAAAACGTGTTCTTAGGCCATAAAAACTGAGTCTGGAAGCTGCAGAGTAGCGTAATTACTCACCAAATTGACGCGTGAATCGATTTAAAAATCGCTCGTTTTCTGCTAAAAATGGAAAGTGGTGTGAAAATGGGCCCGTACCTCCGAAAACCAAAATTCGATTTTTTTGCCAAAACGTGTTCTTAGGCAATAAAAACTGAGTCTGGAAGCTGCAGAGTAGCGTAATTACTCACCAAATTCACGCGTGAATCGATTTAAAAATCGCACGTTTTCTGCTAAAAAATGGAAAGTGGTGTGAAAATGGGCCCGCACCTCCGAAAACCAAAATTCGATTTTTTTTGCCAAAACGTGTTCTTAGGCCATAAAAACTGAGTCTGGAAGCTGCAGAGTAGCGTAATTACTCACCAAATTGACGTGTGAATCGATTTAAAAATCGCTCGTTTTCTGCTAAAAATGGAAAGTGGTGTGAAAATGGGCCCGCACCTCCGAAAACCAAAATTCGATTTTTTTTGCCAAAACGTGTTCTTATGCAATAAAAACTGAGTGTGGAAGCTACAGAGTAGCGTAATTACTCACCAAATTGACGCGTGAATCGATTTAAAAATCGCAAGTTTTCTGCTAAAAATGGAAAGTGGTGTGAAAATGGGCCCGCACCTCCGAAAACCAAAATTCGATTTTTTTTGCCAAAACGTGTTCTTATGCAATAAAAACTGAGTGTGGAAGCTGCAGAGTAGCGTAATTACTCACCAAATTGACGCGTGAATCGATTTAAAAATCGCACGTTTTCTGCTAAAAATGGAAAGTGGTGTGAAAATGGGCCCGCACCTCCGAAAACCAAAATTCGATTTTTTTTGCCAAAACGTGTTCTTAGGCCATAAAAACTGAGTCTGGAAGCTGCAGAGTAGCGTAATTACTCACCAAATTGACGCGTGAATCGATTTAAAAATCGCACGTTTTCTGCTAAAAATGGAAAGTGGTGTGAAAATGGGCCCGCACCTCCGAAAACCAAAATTCGATTTTTTTTGCCAAAACGTGTTCTTATGCAATAAAAACTGAGTGTGGAAGCTGCAGAGTAGCGTAATTACTCACCAAATTGACGCGTGAATCGATTTAAAAATCGCAAGTTTTCTGCTAAAAATGGAAAGTGGTGTGAAAATGGGCCCGCACCTCCGAAAACCAAAATTCGATTTTTTTTTGCCAAAACGTGTTCTTATGCAATAAAAACTGAGTGTGGAAGCTGCAGAGTAGCGTAATTACTCACCAAATTGACGCGTGAATCGATTTAAAAATCGCACGTTTTCTGCTAAAAATGGAAAGTGGTGTGAAAATGGGCCCGCACCTCCGAAAACCAAAATTCGATTTTTTTTGCCAAAACGTGTTCTTATGCAATAAAAACTGAGTGTGGAAGCTACAGAGTAGCGTAATTACTCACCAAATTGACGCGTGAATCGATTTAAAAATCGCAAGTTTTCTGCTAAAAATGGAAAGTGGTGTGAAAATGGGCCCGCACCTCCGAAAACCAAAATTCGATTTTTTTTTTGCCAAAACGTGTTCTTAGGCCATAAAAACTGAGTCTGGAAGCTGCAGAGTAGCGTAATTACTCACCAAATTGACGCGTGAATCGATTTAAAAATCGCACGTTTTCTGCTAAAAATGGAAAGTGGTGTGAAAATGGGCCCGCACCTCCGAAAACCAAAATTCGATTTTTTTTGCCAAAACGTGTTCTTAGGCCATAAAAACTGAGTCTGGAAGCTGCAGAGTAGCGTAATTACTCACCAAATTGACGCGTGAATCGATTTAAAAATCGCTCGTTTTCTGCTAAAAATGGAAAGTGGTGTGAAAATGGGCCCGTACCTCCGAAAACCAAAATTCGATTTTTTTTGCCAAAACGTGTTCTTAGGCAATAAAAACTGAGTCTGGAAGCTGTAGAGTAGCGTAATTACTCACCAAATTGACGCGTGAAACGATTTAAAAATCGCTCGTTTTCTGCTAAAAATGGAAAGTGGTGTGAAAATGGGCCCGTACCTCCGAAAACCAAAATTCGATTTTTTTTTTTGCCAAAACGTGTTCTTATGCAATAAAAACTGAGTCTGGAAGCTGTAGAGTAGCGTAATTACTCACCAAATTGACGCGTGAATCGATTTAAAAATCGCACGTTTTCTGCTAAAAATGGAAAGTGGTGTGAAAATGGGCCCGCACCTCCGAAAACCAAAATTCGATTTTTTTTGCCAAAACGTGTTCTTAGGCCATAAAAACTGAGTCTGGAAGCTGCAGAGTAGCGTAATTACTCACCAAATTCACGCGTGAATCGATTTAAAAATCGCTCGTTTTCTACTAAAAATGGAAAGTTGTGTTAAAATGGGCTCGTACCTCCAAAAACCAAAATTCGATTTTTTTTGCCAAAACGTGTTCTTATGCAATAAAAACTGAGTCTAGAAGCTGCAGTGTAGCTTAATTACTCACCAAATTGACGCGTGAATCGATTTAAAAATCGCACGTTTTCTGCTAAAAATGGAAAGTGGTGTGAAAATGGGCCCGCACCTCCGAAAACCAAAATTCGATTTTTTTTTGCCAAAACGTGTTCTTAGGCCATAAAAACTGAGTCTGGAAGCTGCAGAGTAGCGTAATTACTCACCAAATTGACGCGTGAATCGATTTAAAAATCGCTCGTTTTCTGCTAAAAATGGAAAGTGGTGTGAAAATGGTACCGCACCTCCGAAAACCAAAATTCGATTTTTTTTGCCAAAACGTGTTCTTAGGCCATAAAAACTGAGTCTGGAAGCTGCAGAGTAGCATAATTACTCACCAAATTGACGCGTGAATCGATTTAAAAATCGCTCGTTTTCTGCTAAAAATGGAAAGTGGTGTGAAAATGGGCCCGTACCTCCGAAAACCAAAATTCGATTTTTTTGCCAAAACGTGTTCTTAGGCAATAAAAACTGAGTCTGGAAGCTGTAGAGTAGCGTAATTACTCACCAAATTGACGCCTGAATCGATTTAAAAATCGCTCGTTTTCTGCTAAAAATGGAAAGTGGTGTGAAAATGGGCCCGCACCTCCGAAAACCAAAATTCGTTTTTTTTTGCCAAAACGTGTTCTTAGGCCATAAAAACTGAGTCTGGAAGCTGCAGAGTAGCGTAATTACTCACCAAATTGACGCGTGAATCGATTTAAAAATCGCACGTTTTCTGCTAAAAATGGAAACTGGTGTGAAAATGGGCCCGCACCTCCGAAAACCAAAATTCGATTTTTTTTGCCAAAACGTGTTCTTAGGCCATAAAAACTTAGTCTGGAAGCTGCAGAGTAGCGTAATAACTCACCAAATTGACGCGTGAATCGATTTAAAAATCGCACGTTTTCTGCTAAAAATGGAAAGTGGTGTGAAAATGGGCCCGCACCTCCGAAAACCAAAATTCGATTTTTTTTGCCAAAACGTGTTCTTATGCAATAAAAACTGAGTGTGGAAGCTGCAGAGTAGCGTAATTACTCACCAAATTGACGCGTGAATCGATTTAAAAATCGCAAGTTTTCTGCTAAAAATGGAAAGTGGTGTGAAAATGGGCCCGCACCTCCGAAAACCAAAATTTGATTTTTTTTGCCAAAACGTGTTCTTAGGCCATAAAAACTGAGTCTGGAAGCTGCAGAGTAGCGTAATTACTCACCAAATTGACGCGTGAATCGATTTAAAAATCGCTCGTTTTCTGCTAAAAATGGAAAGTGGTGTGAAAATGGGCCCGTACCTCCGAAAACCAAAATTCGATTTTTTTGCCAAAACGTGTTCTTAGGCAATAAAAACTGAGTCTGGAAGCTGCAGAGTAGCGTAATTACTCACCAAATTCACGCGTGAATCGATTTAAAAATCGCACGTTTTCTGCTAAAAATGGAAAGTGGTGTGAAAATGGGCCCGCACCTCCGAAAACCAAAATTCGATTTTTTTTTGCCAAAACGTGTTCTTAGGCCATAAAAACTGAGTCTGGAAGCTGCAGAGTAGCGTAATTACTCACCAAATTGACGTGTGAATCGATTTAAAAATCGCTCGTTTTCTGCTAAAAATGGAAAGTGGTGTGAAAATGGGCCCGCACCTCCGAAAACCAAAATTCGATTTTTTTTGCCAAAACGTGTTCTTATGCAATAAAAACTGAGTGTGGAAGCTACAGAGTAGCGTAATTACTCACCAAATTGACGCGTGAATCGATTTAAAAATCGCAAGTTTTCTGCTAAAAATGGAAAGTGGTGTGAAAATGGGCCCGCACCTCCGAAAACCAAAATTCGATTTTTTTTGCCAAAACGTGTTCTTATGCAATAAAAACTGAGTGTGGAAGCTGCAGAGTAGCGTAATTACTCACCAAATTGACGCGTGAATCGATTTAAAAATCGCACGTTTTCTGCTAAAAATGGAAAGTGGTGTGAAAATGGGCCCGCACCTCCGAAAACCAAAATTCGATTTTTTTTGCCAAAACGTGTTCTTAGGCCATAAAAACTGAGTCTGGAAGCTGCAGAGTAGCGTAATTACTCACCAAATTGACGCGTGAATCGATTTAAAAATCGCACGTTTTCTGCTAAAAATGGAAAGTGGTGTGAAAATGGGCCCGCACCTCCGAAAACCAAAATTCGATTTTTTTTGCCAAAACGTGTTCTTATGCAATAAAAACTGAGTGTGGAAGCTGCAGAGTAGCGTAATTACTCACCAAATTGACGCGTGAATCGATTTAAAAATCGCAAGTTTTCTGCTAAAAATGGAAAGTGGTGTGAAAATGGGCCCGCACCTCCGAAAACCAAAATTCGATTTTTTTTTGCCAAAACGTGTTCTTATGCAATAAAAACTGAGTGTGGAAGCTGCAGAGTAGCGTAATTACTCACCAAATTGACGCGTGAATCGATTTAAAAATCGCACGTTTTCTGCTAAAAATGGAAAGTGGTGTGAAAATGGGCCCGCACCTCCGAAAACCAAAATTCGATTTTTTTTGCCAAAACGTGTTCTTATGCAATAAAAACTGAGTGTGGAAGCTACAGAGTAGCGTAATTACTCACCAAATTGACGCGTGAATCGATTTAAAAATCGCAAGTTTTCTGCTAAAAATGGAAAGTGGTGTGAAAATGGGCCCGCACCTCCGAAAACCAAAATTCGATTTTTTTTGCCAAAACGTGTTCTTAGGCCATAAAAACTGAGTCTGGAAGCTGCAGAGTAGCGTAATTACTCACCAAATTGACGCGTGAATCGATTTAAAAATCGCACGTTTTCTGCTAAAAATGGAAAGTGGTGTGAAAATGGGCCCGCACCTCCGAAAACCAAAATTCGATTTTTTTTTGCCAAAACGTGTTCTTAGGCCATAAAAACTGAGTCTGGAAGCTGCAGAGTAGCGTAATTACTCACCAAATTGACGCGTGAATCGATTTAAAAATCGCTCGTTTTCTGCTAAAAATGGAAAGTGGTGTGAAAATGGGCCCGTACCTCCGAAAACCAAAATTCGATTTTTTTTGCCAAAACGTGTTCTTAGGCAATAAAAACTGAGTCTGGAAGCTGTAGAGTAGCGTAATTACTCACCAAATTGACGCGTGAAACGATTTAAAAATCGCTCGTTTTCTGCTAAAAATGGAAAGTGGTGTGAAAATGGGCCCGTACCTCCGAAAACCAAAATTCGATTTTTTTTTGCCAAAACGTGTTCTTATGCAATAAAAACTGAGTCTGGAAGCTGTAGAGTAGCGTAATTACTCACCAAATTGACGCGTGAATCGATTTAAAAATCGCACGTTTTCTGCTAAAAATGGAAAGTGGTGTGAAAATGGGCCCGCACCTCCGAAAACCAAAATTCGATTTTTTTTGCCAAAACGTGTTCTTAGGCCATAAAAACTGAGTCTGGAAGCTGCAGAGTAGCGTAATTACTCACCAAATTCACGCGTGAATCGATTTAAAAATCGCTCGTTTTCTACTAAAAATGGAAAGTTGTGTTAAAATGGGCTCGTACCTCCAAAAACCAAAATTCGATTTTTTTTGCCAAAACGTGTTCTTATGCAATAAAAACTGAGTCTAGAAGCTGCAGTGTAGCTTAATTACTCACCAAATTGACGCGTGAATCGATTTAAAAATCGCACGTTTTCTGCTAAAAATGGAAAGTGGTGTGAAAATGGGCCCGCACCTCCGAAAACCAAAATTCGATTTTTTTTGCCAAAACGTGTTCTTAGGCCATAAAAACTGAGTCTGGAAGCTGCAGAGTAGCGTAATTACTCACCAAATTGACGCGTGAATCGATTTAAAAATCGCTCGTTTTCTGCTAAAAATGGAAAGTGGTGTGAAAATGGTACCGCACCTCCGAAAACCAAAATTCGATTTTTTTTGCCAAAACGTGTTCTTAGGCCATAAAAACTGAGTCTGGAAGCTGCAGAGTAGCATAATTACTCACCAAATTGACGCGTGAATCGATTTAAAAATCGCTCGTTTTCTGCTAAAAATGGAAAGTGGTGTGAAAATGGGCCCGTACCTCCGAAAACCAAAATTCGATTTTTTTGCCAAAACGTGTTCTTAGGCAATAAAAACTGAGTCTGGAAGCTGTAGAGTAGCGTAATTACTCACCAAATTGACGCCTGAATCGATTTAAAAATCGCTCGTTTTCTGCTAAAAATGGAAAGTGGTGTGAAAATGGGCCCGCACCTCCGAAAACCAAAATTCGTTTTTTTTTGCCAAAACGTGTTCTTAGGCCATAAAAACTGAGTCTGGAAGCTGCAGAGTAGCGTAATTACTCACCAAATTGACGCGTGAATCGATTTAAAAATCGCTCGTTTTCTGCTAAAAATGGAAAGTGGTGTGAAAATGGGCCCGCACCTCCGAAAACCAAAATTCGATTTTTTTTGCCAAAACATGTTCTTAGGCCATAAAAACTGAGTCTGGAAGCTGCAGAGTAGCATAATTACTCACCAAATTGACGCGTGAATCGATTTAAAAATCGCTCGTTTTCTGCTAAAAATGGAAAGTGGTGTGAAAATGGGCCCGTACCTCCGAAAACCAAAATTCGATTTTTTTGCCAAAACGTGTTCTTAGGCAATAAAAACTGAGTCTGGAAGCTGTAGAGTAGCGTAATTACTCACCAAATTGACGCGTGAAACGATTTAAAAATCGCTCGTTTTCTGCTAAAAATGGAAAGTGGTGTGAAAATGGGCCCGTACCTCCGAAAACCAAAATTCGATTTTTTTTGCCAAAACGTGTTCTTATGCAATAAAAACTGAGTCTGGAAGCTGCAGAGTAGCGTAATTACTCACCAAATTGACGCGTGAATCGATTTAAAAATCGCACGTTTTCTGCTAAAAATGGAAAGTGGTGTGAAAATGGGCCTGCACCTCCGAAAACCAAAATTCGATTTTTTTTGCCAAAACGTGTTCTTAGGCCATAAAAACTGAGTCTGGAAGCTGCAGAGTAGCGTAATTACTCACCAAATTCACGCGTGAATCGATTTAAAAATCGCTCGTTTTCTGCTAAAAATGGAAAGTTGTGTTAAAATGGGCCCGTACCTCCGAAAACCAAAATTCGATTTTTTTTGCCAAAACGTGTTCTTATGCAATAAAAACTGAGTGTGGAAGCTGCAGAGTAGCGTAATTACTCACCAAATTGACGCGTGAATCGATTTAAAAATCGCACGTTTTCTGCTAAAAATGGAAAGTGGTGTGAAAATGGGCCCGCACCTCCGAAAACCAAAATTCGATTTTTTTTGCCAAAACGTGTTCTTAGGCCATAAAAACTGAGTCTGGAAGCTGCAGAGTAGCGTAATTACTCACCAAATTGACGCGTGAATCGATTTAAAAATCGCACATTTTCTGCTAAAAATGGAAAGTGGTGTGAAAATGGGCCCGCACCTCCGAAAACCAAAATTCGATTTTTTTTGCCAAAACGTGTTCTTAGGCCATAAAAACTGAGTCTGGAAGCTGCAGAGTAGCGTAATTACTCACCAAATTGACGCGTGAATCGATTTAAAAATCGCTCGTTTTCTGCTAAAAATGGAAAGTGGTGTGAAAATGGGCCCGTACCTCCGAAAACCAAAATTCGATTTTTTTGCCAAAACGTGTTCTTAGGCAATAAAAACTGAGTCTGGAAGCTGTAGAGTAGCGTAATTACTCACCAAATTGACGCGTGAAACGATTTAAAAATCGCTCGTTTTCTGCTAAAAATAGAAAGTGGTGTGAAAATGGGCCCGTACCTCCGAAAACCAAAATTCGATTTTTTTTGCCAAAACGTGTTCTTATGCAATAAAAACTGAGTCTGGAAGCTGCAGAGTAGCGTAATTACTCACCAAATTGACGCGTGAATCGATTTAAAAATCGCACGTTTTCTGCTAAAAATGGAAAGTGGTGTGAAAATCGGCCCGCACCTCCGAAAACCAAAATTCGATTTTTTTGCCAAAACGTGTTCTTAGGCCATAAAAACTGAGTCTGGAAGCTGCAGAGTAGCGTAATTACTCACCAAATTGACGCGTGAATCGATTTAAAAATCGCACGTTTTCTGCTAAAAATGGAAAGTGGTGTGAAAATGGGCCCGCACCTCCGAAAACCAAAATTCGATTTTTTTTGCCAAAACGTGTTCTTATGCAATAAAAACTGAGTCTGGAAGCTGCAGAGTAGCGTAATTACTCACCAAATTGACGCGTGAATCGATTTAAAAATCGCTCGTTTTCTGCTAAAAATGGAAAGTGGTGTGAAAATGGGCCCGTACCTCCGAAAACCAAAATTCGATTTTTTTTTTGCCAAAACGTGTTCTTATGCAATAAAAACTGAGTCTGGAAGCTGCAGAGTAGCGTAATTACTCACCAAATTGACGCGTGAATTGATTTAAAAATCGCACGTTTTCTGCTAAAAATGGAAAGTGGTGTGAAAATGGGCCCGCACCTCCGAAAACCAAAATTCGATTTTTTTTGCCAAAACGTGTTCTTAGGCCATAAAAACTGAGTCTGGAAGCTGCAGAGTAGCGTAATTACTCACCAAATTGACGCGTGAATCGATTTAAAAATCGCACGTTTTCTGCTAAAAATGGAAAGTGGTGTGAAAATGGGCCTGCACCTCCGAAAACCAAAATTCGATTTTTTTTGCCAAAACGTGTTCTTAGGCCATAAAAACTGAGTCTGGAAGCTGCAGAGTAGCGTAATTACTCACCAAATTCACGCGTGAATCGATTTAAAAATCGCTCGTTTTCTGCTAAAAATGGAAAGTTGTGTTAAAATGGGCCCGTACCTCCGAAAACCAAAATTCGATTTTTTTTGCCAAAACGTGTTCTTATGCAATAAAAACTGAGTGTGGAAGCTGCAGAGTAGCGTAATTACTCACCAAATTGACGCGTGAATCGATTTAAAAATCGCACGTTTTCTGCTAAAAATGGAAAGTGGTGTGAAAATGGGCCCGCACCTCCGAAAACCAAAATTCGATTTTTTTTGCCAAAACGTGTTCTTAGGCCATAAAAACTGAGTCTGGAAGCTGCAGAGTAGCGTAATTACTCACCAAATTGACGCGTGAATCGATTTAAAAATCGCACATTTTCTGCTAAAAATGGAAAGTGGTGTGAAAATGGGCCCGCACCTCCGAAAACCAAAATTCGATTTTTTTTGCCAAAACGTGTTCTTAGGCCATAAAAACTGAGTCTGGAAGCTGCAGAGTAGCGTAATTACTCACCAAATTGACGCGTGAATCGATTTAAAAATCGCTCGTTTTCTGCTAAAAATGGAAAGTGGTGTGAAAATGGGCCCGTACCTCCGAAAACCAAAATTCGATTTTTTTGCCAAAACGTGTTCTTAGGCAATAAAAACTGAGTCTGGAAGCTGTAGAGTAGCGTAATTACTCACCAAATTGACGCGTGAAACGATTTAAAAATCGCTCGTTTTCTGCTAAAAATAGAAAGTGGTGTGAAAATGGGCCCGTACCTCCGAAAACCAAAATTCGATTTTTTTTGCCAAAACGTGTTCTTATGCAATAAAAACTGAGTCTGGAAGCTGCAGAGTAGCGTAATTACTCACCAAATTGACGCGTGAATCGATTTAAAAATCGCACGTTTTCTGCTAAAAATGGAAAGTGGTGTGAAAATCGGCCCGCACCTCCGAAAACCAAAATTCGATTTTTTTGCCAAAACGTGTTCTTAGGCCATAAAAACTGAGTCTGGAAGCTGCAGAGTAGCGTAATTACTCACCAAATTGACGCGTGAATCGATTTAAAAATCGCACGTTTTCTGCTAAAAATGGAAAGTGGTGTGAAAATGGGCCCGCACCTCCGAAAACCAAAATTCGATTTTTTTTGCCAAAACGTGTTCTTATGCAATAAAAACTGAGTCTGGAAGCTGCAGAGTAGCGTAATTACTCACCAAATTGACGCGTGAATCGATTTAAAAATCGCTCGTTTTCTGCTAAAAATGGAAAGTGGTGTGAAAATGGGCCCGTACCTCCGAAAACCAAAATTCGATTTTTTTTTTGCCAAAACGTGTTCTTATGCAATAAAAACTGAGTCTGGAAGCTGCAGAGTAGCGTAATTACTCACCAAATTGACGCGTGAATTGATTTAAAAATCGCACGTTTTCTGCTAAAAATGGAAAGTGGTGTGAAAATGGGCCCGCACCTCCGAAAACCAAAATTCGATTTTTTTTTGCCAAAACGTGTTCTTAGGCCATAAAAACTGAGTCTGGAAGCTGCAGAGTAGCGTAATTACTCACCAAATTGACGCGTGAATCGATTTAAAAATCGCACGTTTTCTGCTAAAAATGGAAAGTGGTGTGAAAATGGGCCCGTACCTCCGAAAACCAAAATTCGATTTTTTTTGCCAAAACGTGTTCTTATGCAATAAAAACTGAGTCTGGAAGCTGCAGAGTAGCGTAATTACTCACCAAATTGACGCGTGAATCGATTTAAAAATCGCACGTTTTCTGCTAAAAATGGAAAGTGGTGTGAAAATCGGCCCGCACCTCCGAAAACCAAAATTCGATTTTTTTGCCAAAACGTGTTCTTAGGCCATAAAAACTGAGTCTGGAAGCTGCAGAGTAGCGTAATTACTCACCAAATTGACGCGTGAATCGATTTAAAAATCGCACGTTTTCTGCTAAAAATGGAAAGTGGTGTGAAAATGGGCCTGCACCTCCGAAAACCAAAATTCGATTTTTTTTGCCAAAACGTGTTCTTAGGCCATAAAAACTGAGTCTGGAAGCTGCAGAGTAGCGTAATTACTCACCAAATTCACGCGTGAATCGATTTAAAAATCGCTCGTTTTCTGCTAAAAATGGAAAGTTGTGTTAAAATGGGCCCGTACCTCCGAAAACCAAAATTCGATTTTTTTTTGCCAAAACGTGTTCTTATGCAATAAAAACTGAGTGTGGAAGCTGCAGAGTAGCGTAATTACTCACCAAATTGACGCGTGAATCGATTTAAAAATCGCACGTTTTCTGCTAAAAATGGAAAGTGGTGTGAAAATGGGCCCGCACCTCCGAAAACCAAAATTCGATTTTTTTTGCCAAAACGTGTTCTTAGGCCATAAAAACTGAGTCTGGAAGCTGCAGAGTAGCGTAATTACTCACCAAATTGACGCGTGAATCGATTTAAAAATCGCACATTTTCTGCTAAAAATGGAAAGTGGTGTGAAAATGGGCCCGCACCTCCGAAAACCAAAATTCGATTTTTTTTTGCCAAAACGTGTTCTTAGGCCATAAAAACTGAGTCTGGAAGCTGCAGAGTAGCGTAATTACTCACCAAATTGACGCGTGAATCGATTTAAAAATCGCTCGTTTTCTGCTAAAAATGGAAAGTGGTGTGAAAATGGGCCCGTACCTCCGAAAACCAAAATTCGATTTTTTTGCCAAAACGTGTTCTTAGGCAATAAAAACTGAGTCTGGAAGCTGTAGAGTAGCGTAATTACTCACCAAATTGACGCGTGAAACGATTTAAAAATCGCTCGTTTTCTGCTAAAAATAGAAAGTGGTGTGAAAATGGGCCCGTACCTCCGAAAACCAAAATTCGATTTTTTTTGCCAAAACGTGTTCTTATGCAATAAAAACTGAGTCTGGAAGCTGCAGAGTAGCGTAATTACTCACCAAATTGACGCGTGAATCGATTTAAAAATCGCACGTTTTCTGCTAAAAATGGAAAGTGGTGTGAAAATCGGCCCGCACCTCCGAAAACCAAAATTCGATTTTTTTGCCAAAACGTGTTCTTAGGCCATAAAAACTGAGTCTGGAAGCTGCAGAGTAGCGTAATTACTCACCAAATTGACGCGTGAATCGATTTAAAAATCGCACGTTTTCTGCTAAAAATGGAAAGTGGTGTGAAAATGGGCCCGCACCTCCGAAAACCAAAATTCGGTTTTTTTTGCCAAAACGTGTTCTTATGCAATAAAAACTGAGTCTGGAAGCTGCAGAGTAGCGTAATTACTCACCAAATTGACGCGTGAATCGATTTAAAAATCGCTCGTTTTCTGCTAAAAATGGAAAGTGGTGTGAAAATGGGCCCGTACCTCCGAAAACCAAAATTCGATTTTTTTTTTGCCAAAACGTGTTCTTATGCAATAAAAACTGAGTCTGGAAGCTGCAGAGTAGCGTAATTACTCACCAAATTGACGCGTGAATTGATTTAAAAATCGCACGTTTTCTGCTAAAAATGGAAAGTGGTGTGAAAATGGGCCCGCACCTCCGAAAACCAAAATTCGATTTTTTTTGCCAAAACGTGTTCTTAGGCCATAAAAACTGAGTCTGGAAGCTGCAGAGTAGCGTAATTACTCACCAAATTGACGCGTGAATCGATTTAAAAATCGCACGTTTTCTGCTAAAAATGGAAAGTGGTGTGAAAATGGGCCCGTACCTCCGAAAACCAAAATTCGATTTTTTTTGCCAAAACGTGTTCTTATGCAATAAAAACTGAGTCTGGAAGCTGCAGAGTAGCGTAATTACTCACCAAATTGACGCGTGAATCGATTTAAAAATCGCACGTTTTCTGCTAAAAATGGAAAGTGGTGTGAAAATCGGCCCGCACCTCCGAAAACCAAAATTCGATTTTTTTGCCAAAACGTGTTCTTAGGCCATAAACACTGAGTCTGGAAGCTGCAGAGTAGCGTAATTACTCACCAAATTGACGCGTGAATCGATTTAAAAATCGCACGTTTTCTGCTAAAAATGGAAAGTGGTGTGAAAATGGGCCCGCACCTCCGAAAACCAAAATTCGATTTTTTTTGCCAAAACGTGTTCTTATGCAATAAAAACTGAGTCTGGAAGCTGCAGAGTAGCGTAATTACTCACCAAATTGACGCGTGAATCGATTTAAAAATCGCTCGTTTTCTGCTAAAAATGGAAAGTGGTGTGAAAATGGGCCCGTACCTCCGAAAACCAAAATTCGATTTTTTTTTGCCAAAACGTGTTCTTATGCAATAAAAACTGAGTCTGGAAGCTGCAGAGTAGCGTAATTACTCACCAAATTGACGCGTGAATCGATTTAAAAATCGCACGTTTTCTGCTAAAAATGGAAAGTGGTGTTGAAAATGGGCCCGCACCTCCGAAAACCAAAATTCGATTTTTTTTGCCAAAACGTGTTCTTAGGCCATAAAAACTGAGTCTGGAAGCTGCAGAGTAGCGTAATTACTGCACCAAATTGACGCGTCAATCGATTTAAAAATCGCACCTTTTCTGCTAAAAATGGAAAGTGGTGTGAAAATGGGCCCGCACCTCCGAAAACCAAAATTCGATTTTTTTTTGCCAAAACGTGTTCTTAGGCCATAAAAACTGAGTCTGGAAGCTGCAGAGTAGCGTAATTACTCACCAAATTGACGCGTGAATCGATTTAAAAATCGCACGTTTTCTGCTAAAAATGGAAAGTGGTGTGAAAATGGGCCCGCACCTCCGAAAACCAAAATTCGATTTTTTTTTGCCAAAACGTGTTCTTAGGCCATAAAAACTGAGTCTGGAAGCTGCAGAGTAGCGTAATTAGTCACCAAATTGACGCGTGAATCGATTTAAAAATCGCACGTTTTCTGCTAAAAATGGAAAGTGGTGTGAAAATGGGCCCGTACCTCCGAAAACCAAAATTCGATTTTTTTGCCAAAACGTGTTCTTAGGCAATAAAAACTGAGTCTGGAAGCTGTAGAGTAGCGTAATTACTCACCAAATTGACGCGTGAATCGATTTAAAAATCGCACGTTTTCTGCTAAAAATGGAAAGTGGTGTGAAAATGGGCCCGCACCTCCGAAAACCAAAATTCGATTTTTTTTTGCCAAAACGTGTTCTTAGGCCATAAAAACTGAGTCTGGAAGCTGCAGAGTAGCGTAATTACTCACCAAATTGACGCGTGAATCGATTTAAAAATCGCACGTTTTCTGCTAAAAATGGAAAGTGGTGTGAAAATCGGCCCGCACCTCCGAAAACCAAAATTCGATTTTTTTGCCAAAACGTGTTCTTAGGCCATAAAAACTGAGTCTGGAAGCTGCAGAGTAGCGTAATTACTCACCAAATTGACGCTGTGAATCGATTTAAAAATCGCTCGTTTTCTGCTAAAAATGGAAAGTGGTGTGAGGGCCCGTACCTCCGAAAACCAAAATTCGATTTTTTTGCCAAAACGTGTTCTTAGGCAATAAAAACTGAGTCTGGAAGCTGTAGAGTAGCGTAATTACTCACCAAATTGACGCGTGAAACGATTTAAAAATCGCTCGTTTTCTGCTAAAAATAGAAAGTGGTGTGAAAATGGGCCCGTACCTCCGAAAACCAAAATTCGATTTTTTTTGCCAAAACGTGTTCTTATGCAATAAAAACTGAGTCTGGAAGCTGCAGAGTAGCGTAATTACTCACCAAATTGACGCGTGAATCGATTTAAAAATCGCACGTTTTCTGCTAAAAATGGAAAGTGGTGTGAAAATCGGCCCGCACCTCCGAAAACCAAAATTCGATTTTTTTGCCAAAACGTGTTCTTAGGCCATAAAAACTGAGTCTGGAAGCTGCAGAGTAGCGTAATTACTCACCAAATTGACGCGTGAATCGATTTAAAAATCGCACGTTTTCTGCTAAAAATGGAAAGTGGTGTGAAAATGGGCCCGCACCTCCGAAAACCAAAATTCGGTTTTTTTTTGCCAAAACGTGTTCTTATGCAATAAAAACTGAGTCTGGAAGCTGCAGAGTAGCGTAATTACTCACCAAATTGACGCGTGAATCGATTTAAAAATCGCTCGTTTTCTGCTAAAAATGGAAAGTGGTGTGAAAATGGGCCCGTACCTCCGAAAACCAAAATTCGATTTTTTTTTTGCCAAAACGTGTTCTTATGCAATAAAAACTGAGTCTGGAAGCTGCAGAGTAGCGTAATTACTCACCAAATTGACGCGTGAATTGATTTAAAAATCGCACGTTTTCTGCTAAAAATGGAAAGTGGTGTGAAAATGGGCCCGCACCTCCGAAAACCAAAATTCGATTTTTTTTGCCAAAACGTGTTCTTAGGCCATAAAAACTGAGTCTGGAAGCTGCAGAGTAGCGTAATTACTCACCAAATTGACGCGTGAATCGATTTAAAAATCGCACGTTTTCTGCTAAAAATGGAAAGTGGTGTGAAAATGGGCCCGTACCTCCGAAAACCAAAATTCGATTTTTTTTGCCAAAACGTGTTCTTATGCAATAAAAACTGAGTCTGGAAGCTGCAGAGTAGCGTAATTACTCACCAAATTGACGCGTGAATCGATTTAAAAATCGCACGTTTTCTGCTAAAAATGGAAAGTGGTGTGAAAATCGGCCCGCACCTCCGAAAACCAAAATTCGATTTTTTTGCCAAAACGTGTTCTTAGGCCATAAACACTGAGTCTGGAAGCTGCAGAGTAGCGTAATTACTCACCAAATTGACGCGTGAATCGATTTAAAAATCGCACGTTTTCTGCTAAAAATGGAAAGTGGTGTGAAAATGGGCCCGCACCTCCGAAAACCAAAATTCGATTTTTTTTTGCCAAAACGTGTTCTTATGCAATAAAAACTGAGTCTGGAAGCTGCAGAGTAGCGTAATTACTCACCAAATTGACGCGTGAATCGATTTAAAAATCGCTCGTTTTCTGCTAAAAATGGAAAGTGGTGTGAAAATGGGCCCGTACCTCCGAAAACCAAAATTCGATTTTTTTTTTGCCAAAACGTGTTCTTATGCAATAAAAACTGAGTCTGGAAGCTGCAGAGTAGCGTAATTACTCACCAAATTGACGCGTGAATCGATTTAAAAATCGCACGTTTTCTGCTAAAAATGGAAAGTGGTGTGAAAATGGGCCCGCACCTCCGAAAACCAAAATTCGATTTTTTTTGCCAAAACGTGTTCTTAGGCCATAAAAACTGAGTCTGGAAGCTGCAGAGTAGCGTAATTACTCACCAAATTGACGCGTCAATCGATTTAAAAATCGCACCTTTTCTGCTAAAAATGGAAAGTGGTGTGAAAATGGGCCCGCACCTCCGAAAACCAAAATTCGATTTTTTTTTGCCAAAACGTGTTCTTAGGCCATAAAAACTGAGTCTGGAAGCTGCAGAGTAGCGTAATTACTCACCAAATTGACGCGTGAATCGATTTAAAAATCGCACGTTTTCTGCTAAAAATGGAAAGTGGTGTGAAAATGGGCCCGCACCTCCGAAAACCAAAATTCGATTTTTTTTTTGCCAAAACGTGTTCTTAGGCCATAAAAACTGAGTCTGGAAGCTGCAGAGTAGCGTAATTAGTCACCAAATTGACGCGTGAATCGATTTAAAAATCGCACGTTTTCTGCTAAAAATGGAAAGTGGTGTGAAAATGGGCCCGTACCTCCGAAAACCAAAATTCGATTTTTTTGCCAAAACGTGTTCTTAGGCAATAAAAACTGAGTCTGGAAGCTGTAGAGTAGCGTAATTACTCACCAAATTGACGCGTGAATCGATTTAAAAATCGCACGTTTTCTGCTAAAAATGGAAAGTGGTGTGAAAATGGGCCCGCACCTCCGAAAACCAAAATTCGATTTTTTTTGCCAAAACGTGTTCTTAGGCCATAAAAACTGAGTCTGGAAGCTGCAGAGTAGCGTAATTACTCACCAAATTGACGCGTGAATCGATTTAAAAATCGCACGTTTTCTGCTAAAAATGGAAAGTGGTGTGAAAATCGGCCCGCACCTCCGAAAACCAAAATTCGATTTTTTTGCCAAAACGTGTTCTTAGGCCATAAAAACTGAGTCTGGAAGCTGCAGAGTAGCGTAATTACTCACCAAATTGACGCGTGAATCGATTTAAAAATCGCACGTTTTCTGCTAAAAATGGAAAGTGGTGTGAAAATGGGCCCCCGCACCTCCGAAAACCAAAATTCGATTTTTTTTGCCAAAACGTGTTCTTATGCAATAAAAACTGAGTCTGGAAGCTGCAGAGTAGCGTAATTACTCACCAAATTGACGCGTGAATCGATTTAAAAAATCGCTCGTTTCTGCTAAAAATGGAAAGTGGTGTGAAAATGGGCCCGTACCTCCGAAAACCAAAATTCGATTTTTTTTTTTGCCAAAACGTGTTCTTATGCAATAAAAACTGAGTCTGGAAGCTGCAGAGTAGCGTAATTACTCACCAAATTGACGCGTGAATCGCTTTAAAAATCGCACGTTTTCTGCTAAAAATGGAAAGTGGTGTGAAAATGGGCCCGCACCTCCGAAAACCAAAATTCGATTTTTTTGCCAAAACGTGTTTCTTAGGCCATAAAAACTGAGTCTGGAAGCTGCAGAGTAGCGTAATTACTCACCAAATTGACGCCGTGAATCGATTTAAAATCGCACGTTTTCTGCTAAAAATGGAAAGTGGTGTGAAAATGGGCCCGTACCTCCGAAAACCAAAATTCGATTTTTTTTGCCAAAACGTGTTCTTATGCAATAAAAACTGAGTCTGGAAGCTGCAGAGGTAGCGTAATTACTCACCAAATTGACGCGTGAATCGATTTAAAAATCGCACGTTTTCTGCTAAAAATGGAAAGTGGTGTGAAAATCGGCCCGCACCTCCGAAAACCAAAATTCGATTTTTTTGCCAAACGTGTTCTTAGGCCATAAAAACTGAGTCTGGAAGCTGCAGAGTAGCGTAATTACTCACCAAATTGACGCGTGAATCGATTTAAAAATCGCACGTTTTCTGCTAAAAATGGAAAGTGGGTGTGAAAATGGGCCCGCACCTCCGAAAACCAAAATTCGATTTTTTTTTGCCAAAACGTGTTCTTATGCAATAAAAACTGAGTCTGGAAGCTGCAGAGTAGCGTAATTACTCACCAAATTGACGCGTGAATCGATTTAAAAATCGCTCGTTTTCTGCTAAAAATGGAAAAGTGGTGTGAAAATGGGCCCGTACCTCCGAAAACCAAAATTCGATTTTTTTTTTTGCCAAAACGTGTTCTTATGCAATAAAAACTGAGTCTGGAAGCTGCAGAGTAGCGTAATTACTCACCAAATTGACGCGTGAATCGATTTAAAAATCGCACGTTTTCTGCTAAAAATGGAAAGTGGTGTGAAAATGGGCCCGCACCTCCGAAAACCAAAATTCGATTTTTTTTGCCAAAACGTGTTCTTAGGCCATAAAAACTGAGTCTGGAAGCTGCAGAGTAGCGTAATACTCACCAAATTGACGCGTCAATCGATTTAAAAATCGCACCTTTTCTGCTAAAAATGGAAAGTGGTGTGAAAATGGGCCCGCACCTCCGAAAACCAAAATTCGATTTTTTTTTGCCAAAACGTGTTCTTAGGCCATAAAAACTGAGTCTGGAAGCTGCAGAGTAGCGTAATTACTCACCAAATTGACGCGTGAATCGATTTAAAAATCGCACGTTTTCTGCTAAAAATGGAAAGTGGTGTGAAATGGGCCCGCACCTCCGAAAACCAAAATTCGATTTTTTTTGCCAAACGTGTTCTTAGGCCATAAAAACTGAGTCTGGAAGCTGCAGAGTAGCGTAATTACTCACCAAATTGACGCGTGAATCGATTTAAAAATCGCACGTTTTCTGCTAAAAATGGAAAGTGGTGTGAAAATGGGCCCGTACCTCCGAAAACCAAAATTCGATTTTTTTGCCAAAACGTGTTCTTAGGCAATAAAAACTGAGTCTGGAAGCTGTAGAGTAGCGTAATTACTCACCAAATTGACGCGTGAATCGATTTAAAAATCGCACGTTTTCTGCTAAAAATGGAAAGTGGTGTGAAAATGGGCCCGCACCTCCGAAAACCAAAATTCGATTTTTTTTGCCAAAACGTGTTCTTAGGCCATAAAAACTGAGTCTGGAAGCTGCAGAGTAGCGTAATTACTCACCAAAATTGACGCGTGAATCGATTTAAAAATCGTACGTTTTCTGCTAAAAATGGAAAGTGGTGTGAAAATCGGCCCGCAACTCCGAAAACCAAAATTCGATTTTTTTTTTGCCCAAAACGTGTTCTTAGGCCATAAAAACTGAGTCTGGAAGCTGCAGAGTAGCGTAATTACTCACCAAATTGACGCGTGAATCGATTTAAAATCGCACGTTTTCTGCTAAAAATGGAAAGTGGTGTGAAAATGGGCCCGCACCTCCGAAAACCAAAATTCGATTTTTTTTTGCCAAAACGTGTTCTTAGGCCATAAAAACTGAGTCTGGAAGCTGCAGAGTAGCGTAATTACTCCACCAAATTGACGCGTGAATCGATTTAAAAAATCGCCTCGTTTTCTGCTAAAAAATGGAAAGTGGTGTGAAAATGGGCCCGTACCTCCGAAAACCAAAATTCGATTTTTTTGCCAAAACGTGTTCTTAGGCAATAAAAACTGAGTCTGGAAGCTGTAGAGTAGCGTAATTACTCACCAAATTGACGCGTGAAACGATTTAAAAATCGCTCGTTTTCTGCTAAAAATGGAAAGTGGTGTGAAAATGGGCCCGTACCTCCGAAAACCAAAATTCGATTTTTTTTGCCAAAACGTGTTCTTATGCAATAAAAACTGAGTCTGGAAGCTGCAGAGTAGCGTAATTACTCACCAAATTGACGCGTGAATCGATTTAAAAATCGCACGTTTTCTGCTAAAAATGGAAAGTGGTGTGAAAATCGGCCCGCACCCTCCGAAAACCAAAATTCGATTTTTTTTGCCAAAACGTGTTCTTAGGCCATAAAAAACTGAGTCTGGAAGCTGCAGAGTAGCGTAATTACTCACCAAATTGACGCGTGAATCGATTTAAAAATCGCACGTTTTCTGCTAAAAATGGAAAGTGGTGTGAAAATGGGCCCCGCACCTCCGAAAACCAAAAATCTGATTTTTTTTGCCAAAACGTGTTCTTATGCAATAAAAACTGAGTCTGGAAGCTGCAGAGTAGCGTAATTACTCACCAAATTGACGCGTGAATCGATTTAAAAATCGCTCGTTTTTTCTGCTAAAAAATGGAAAGTGGTGTGAAAATGGGCCCGTACCTCCGAAAACCAAAAATTCGATTTTTTTTTTGCCACAAACGTGTTTCTTATGCAATAAAAACTGAGTCTGGAAGCTGCAGAGTAGCGTAATTACTCACCAAATTGACGCGTGAATCGATTTAAAAAACGCACGTTTCTGCTAAAAATGGAAAGTGGTGTGAAAATGGGCCCCGCACCTCCGAAAACCAAAATTCGATTTTTTTTGCCAAAACGTGTTCTTAGGCCATAAAAACTGAGTCTGGAAGCTGCAGAGTAGCGTAATTACTCACCAAATTGACGCTTGAATCGATTTAAAAAAATCGCTCGTTTTCTGCTAAAAATGGAAAGTGGGTGTGAAAATGGGCCCGTACCTCCGAAAACCAAAATTCGATTTTTTTTTTGCCAAAACGTGTTCTTATGCAATAAAAACTGAGTCTGGAAGCTGCAGAGTAGCGTAATTACTCACCAAATTGACGCGTGAATCGATTTAAAAAATCGCACGTTTACTGATAAAAATAGAAAGTGGTGTGAAAATGGGCCCGCACCTCCGAAAACCAAAATTCGATTTTTTTTGCCAAAACGTGTTTCTTAGGCCATAAAAACTGAGTCTGGAAGCTGCAATGTAGCGTAATTACCTCACCAAATTGACGCGTGAATCGATTTAAAAATCGCTCGTTTTCTGCTAAAAATGGAAAGTGGTGTGAAAATGGGCCCGTACCTCCGAAAACCAAAATTCGATTTTTTTTTGCCAAAACGTGTTCTTATGCAATAAAAACTGAGTCTGGAAGCTGCAGAGTAGCGTAATTACTCACCAAATTGACGCGTGAATCGATTTAAAAATCGCACGTTTTCTGCTAAAAATGGAAAGTGGTGTGAAAATGGGCCCGCACCTCCGAAAACCAAAATTCGATTTTTTTTGCCAAAACGTGTTCTTAGGCCATAAAAACTGAGTCTGGAAGCTGCAGAGTAGCGTAATTACTCACCAAATTGACGCGTCAATCGATTTAAAAAATCCGCACCTTTTCTGCTAAAAATGGAAAGTGGTGTGAAAATGGGCCCGCACCTCCGAAAACCAAAAATTCGATTTTGTTTTGCCAAAAACGTGTTCTTAGGCCCATAAAAACTGAGTCCTGGAAGCTGCAGAGTAGCGTTAATTACTCACCAAATTGACGCGTGAATCGATTTAAAAATCGCACGTTTTCTGCTAAAAATGGAAAGTGGTGTGAAAATGGGCCCGCACCTCCGAAAACCAAAATTCGATTTTTTTTGCCAAAACGTGTTCTTAGGCCATAAAACTGAGTCTGGAAGCTGCAGAGTAGCGTAATTACTCACCAAATTGACGCGTGAATCCGATTTAAAAATCGCACGTTTTCTGCTAAAAATGGAAAGTGGTGTGAAAATGGGCCCGTACCTCCGAAAACCAAAATTCGATTTTTTTGCCAAAACGTGTTCTTAGGCAATAAAAACTGAGTCTGGAAGCTGTAGAGTAGTGTAATTACTCACCAAATTGACGCGTGAATCGATTTAAAATCGCACGTTTTCTGCTAAAAATGGAAAGTGGTGTGAAAATGGGCCCGCACCTCCGAAAAACCAAAATTCGATTTTTTTGCCAAAACGTGTTCTAGGCCATAAAAACTGAGTCTGGAAGCTGCAGAGTAGCGTAATTTACTCACCAAATTGACGCGTGAATCGATTTAAAAATCGCACGTTTTCTGCTAAAAATGGAAAGTGGTGTGAAAATCGGCCCGCAACTCCGAAAACCAAAATTCGATTTTTTTTTGCCAAAACGTGTTCTTAGGCCATAAAAACTGAGTCTGGAAGCTGCAGAGTAGCGTAATTACTCACCAAATTGACGCGTGAATCGATTTAAAATACCACGTTTTCTGCTAAAAATGGAAAGTGGTGTGAAAATGGGCCCGCACCTCGAAAACCAAAATTCGATTTTTTTTTGCCAAAAACGTGTTCTTAGGCCATAAAAACTGAGTCTGGAAGCTGCAGAGTAGCGTAATTACTCACCAAATTGACGCGTGAATCGATTTAAAAATCGCTCGTTTTCTGCTAAAAATGGAAAGTGGTGTGAAAATGGGCCCGTACCTCCGAAAACCAAAATTCGATTTTTTTTGCCAAAACGTGTTCTTAGGCAATAAAAACTGAGTCTGGAAGCTGTAGAGTAGCGTAATTACTCACCAAATTGACGCGTGAAACGATTTAAAAATCGCTCGTTTTCTGCTAAAAATGGAAAGTGGTGTGAAAATGGGCCCGTACCTCCGAAAACCCAAAATTCGATTTTTTTTGCCAAAACGTGTTCTTATGCAATAAAAAACTGAGTCTGGAAGCTGCAGAGTAGCGTAATTACTCACCAAATTGACGCGTGAATCGATTTAAAAATCGCACGTTTTCTGCTAAAAATGGAAAGTGGTGTGAAAACTCGGCCCGCACCTCCGAAAAACCAAAATTCGATTTTTTTGCCAAAAACGTGTTCTTAGGCCATAAAAACTGAGTCTGGAAGCTGCAGAGTAGCGTAATTACTCACCAAATTGACGCGTGAATCGATTTAAAAATCGCACGTTTTCTGCTAAAATGGAAAGTGGTGTGAAATGGGCCCGCACCTCCGAAAACCAAAATTCGATTTTTTTGCCAAAACGTGTTCTTATGCAATAAAAACTGAGTCTGGAAGCTGCAGAGTAGCGTAATTACTCACCAAATTGACGCGTGAATCGATTTAAAAATCGCTCGTTTTCTGCTAAAAATGGAAAGTGGTGTGAAAATGGGCCCGTACCTCCGAAAACCAAATTTCGATTTTTTTTTTGCCAAAACGTGTTCTTATGCAATAAAAACTGAGTCTGGAAGCTGCAGAGTAGCGTAATTACTCACCAAATTGACGCGTGAATCGATTTAAAAATCGCACGTTTTCTGCTAAAATGGAAAGTGGTGTGAAAATGGGCCCGCACCTCCGAAAACCAAAATTCGATTTTTTTTGCCAAAACGTGTTCTTAGGCCATAAAAACTGAGTCTGGAAGCTGCAGAGTAGCGTAATTACTCACCAAATTGACGCGTCAATCGATTTAAAAATCGCACCTTTTCTGCTAAAAATGGAAAGTGGTGTGAAAATGGGCCCGCACCTCCGAAAACCAAAATTCGATTTTGTTTTGCCAAAACGTGTTCTAGGCCATAAAAACTGAGTCTGGAAGCTGCAGAGTAGCGTAATTACTCACCAAATTGACGCGTGAATCGATTTAAAAATCGCACGTTTTCTGCTAAAAATGGAAAGTGGTGTGAAAATGGGCCCGCACCTCCGAAAACCAAAATTCGATTTTTTTTTGCCAAAACGTGTTCTTAGGCCATAAAAACTGAGTCTGGAAGCTGCAGAGTAGCGTAATTACTCACCAAATTGACGCGTGAATCGATTTAAAAATCGCACGTTTTCTGCTAAAAATGGAAAGTGGTGTGAAAATCGGCCCGCAACTCCGAAAAACCAAAATTCGATTTTTTTTTGCCAAAAACGTGTTCTTAGGCATAAAAACTGAGTCCTGGAAGCTGCAGAGTAGCGTAATTACTCACCAAATTGACGCGTGAATCGATTTAAAAATACCACGTTTTCTGCTAAAAATGGAAAGTGGTGTGAAAATGGGCCCGCACCTCCGAAAACCAAAATTCGATTTTTTTTGCCAAAACGTGTTCTTAGGCCATAAAAACTGAGTCTGGAAGCTGCAGAGTAGCGTAATTACTCACCAAATTGACAGCGTGAATCGATTTAAAAATCGCTCGTTTTCTGCTAAAAATGGAAAGTGGTGTGAAAATGGGCCCGTACCTCCGAAAACCAAAATTCGATTTTTTTTGCCAAAACGTGTTCTTAGGCAATAAAAACTGAGTCTGGAAGCTGTAGAGTAGCGTAATTACTCACCAAATTGACGCGTGAAACGATTTAAAAATCGCTCGTTTTTCTGCTAAAAATGGAAAGTGGTGTGAAAATGGGCCCGTACCTCCGAAAACCAAAATTCGATTTTTTTTGCCAAAACGTGTTCTTATGCAATAAAAACTGAGTCTGGAAGCTGCAGAGTAGCGTAATTACTCACCAAATTGACGCGTGAATCGATTTAAAAATCGGCACGTTTTCTGCTAAAAATGGAAAGTGGTGTGAAAATCGGCCCGCACCTCCGAAAACCCAAATTCGATTTTTTTGCCAAAACGTGTTCTTAGGCCATAAAAACTGAGTCTGGAAGCTGCAGAGTAGCGTAATTACTCACCAAATTGACGCGTGAATCGATTTAAAAATCGCCACGTTTTCTGCTAAAAATGGAAAGTGGTGTGAAAATGGGCCCGCACCTCCGAAAACCAAAATTCGATTTTTTTTTGCCAAAACGTGTTCTTATGCAATAAAAAACTGAGTCTGGAAGCTGCAGAGTAGCGTAATTACTCACCAAATTGACGCGTGAATCGATTTAAAAATCGCTCGTTTTCTGCTAAAAATGGAAAGTGGTGTGAAAATGGGCCCGTACCTCCGAAAACCAAAATTCGATTTTTTTTTTTTGCCAAAACGTGTTCTTATGCAATACAAACTGAGTCTGGAAGCTGCAGAGTAGCGTAATTACTCACCAATTGACGCGTGAATCGATTTAAAAATCGCACGTTTTCTGCTAAAAAATGGAAAGTGGTGTGAAAATGGGCCCGCACCTCCGAAAACCAAAATTCGATTTTTTTTGCCAAAACGTGTTCTTAGGCCATAAAAACTGAGTCTGGAAGCTGCAGAGTAGCGTAATTACTCACCAAATTGACGCGTCAATCGATTTAAAAATCGCACCTTTTCTGCTAAAAATGGAAAGTGGTGTGAAAATGGGCCCCGCACCCTCCGAAAACCAAAATTCGATTTTGTTTGCCAAAAACGTGTTCTTAGGCCATAAAAACTGAGTCTGGAAGCTGCAGAGTAGCGTAATTACTCACCAATTGACGCGTGAATCGATTTAAAAAATCGCACGTTTTCTGCTAAAAATGGAAAGTGGTGTGAAAATGGGGCCCGCACCTCCGAAAACCAAAATTCGATTTTTTTTTGCCAAAACGTGTTCTTAGGCCATAAAAACTGAGTCTGGAAGCTGCAGAGTAGCGTAATTACTCACCAAATTGACGCGTGAATCGATTTAAAAATCGCACACGTTTTCTGCTAAAAATGGAAAGTGGTGTGAAAATCGGCCCGCAACTCCGAAAAACCAAATTCGATTTTTTTTTGCCAAAACGTGTTCTTAGGCCATAAAAACTGAGTCTGGAAGCTGCAGAGTAGCGTAATTACTCACCAAATTGACGCGTGAATCGATTTAAAAATACCACGTTTTCCTGCTAAAAAATGGAAAGTGGTGTGAAAATGGGCCCGCACCTCCGAAAACCAAAATTCGATTTTTTTTTGCCAAAACGTGGTTCTTAGGCCATAAAAACTGAGTCTGGAAGCTGCAGAGTAGCGTAATTACTCACCAAATTGACGCGTGAATCGATTTAAAAATCGCTCGTTTTCTGCTAAAAATGGAAAGTGGTGTGAAAATGGGCCCGTACCTCCGAAAACCAAAATTCGATTTTTTTTGCCAAAACGTGTTCTTAGGCAATAAAAAACTGAGTTCGGAAGCTGTAGAGTAGCGTAATTACTCACCAAATTGACGCGTGAAACGATTTAAAAATCGCTCGTTTTTCTGCTAAAAATGGAAAGTGGTGTGAAAATGGGCCCGTACCTCCGAAAACCAAAATTCGATTTTTTTTGCCAAAACGTGTTCTTATGCAATAAAAACTGAGTCTGGAAGCTGCAGAGTAGCGTAATTACTCACCAAATTGACGCGTGAATCGATTTAAAAATCGCACGTTTTCTGCTAAAAATGGAAAGTGGTGTGAAAAATCGGCCCGCACCTCCGAAAACCAAAATTCGATTTTTTTGCCAAAACGTGTTCTTAGGCCATAAAAACTGAGTCTGGAAGCTGCAGAGTAGCGTAATTACTCACCAAATTGACGCGTGAATCGATTTAAAAATCGCACGTTTTCTGCTAAAAATGGAAAGTGGTGTGAAAATGGGCCCGCACCTCCGAAAACCAAAATTCGATTTTTTTTTGCCAAAACGTGTTCTTATGCAATAAAAACTGAGTCTGGAAGCTGCAGAGTAGCGTAATTACTCACCAAATTGACGCGTGAATCGATTTTAAAAATCGCTCGTTTTCTGCTAAAATGGAAAGTGGTGTGAAAATGGGCCCGTACCTCCGAAAACCAAAATTCGATTTTTTTTTTTTGCCAAAACGTGTTCTTATGCAATAAAAACTGAGTCTGGAAGCTGCAGAGTAGCGTAATTACTCACCAAATTGACGCGTGAATCGATTTAAAAAACGCACGTTTTCTGCTAAAAATGGAAAGTGGTGTGAAAATGGGCCCGCACCTCCGAAAACCAAAATTCGATTTTTTTTGCCAAAACGTGTTCTTAGGCCATAAAAACTGAGTCTGGAAGCTCGCAGAGTAGCGTAATTACTCACCAAATTGACGCTTGAATCGATTTAAAAATCGCTCGTTTTCTGCTAAAAATGGAAAGTGGTGTGAAAATGGGCCCGGCACCTCCGAAAACCAAAATTCGATTTTTTTTTTTGCCAAAACGTGTTCTTATGCAATAAAAACTGAGTCTGGAAGCTGCAGAGTAGCGTAATTACTCACCAAATTGACGCGTGAATCGATTTAAAAAACGCACGTTTTCTGCTAAAAATGGAAAGTGGTGTGAAAATGGGCCCGCACCTCCGAAAACCAAAATTCGATTTTTTTTGCCAAAACGTGTTCTTAGGCTATAAAAACTGAGTCTGGAAGCTGCAGAGTAGCGTAATTACTCACCAAATTGACGCTTGAATCGATTTAAAAATCGCTCGTTTTCTGCTAAAAATGGAAAGTGGTGTGAAAATGGGGCCCGTACCTCCGAAAACCAAAATTCGATTTTTTTTTTGCCAAAACGTGTTCTTATGCAATAAAAACTGAGTCTGGAAGCTGCAGAGTAGCGTAATTACTCACCAAATTGACGCGTGAATCGATTTAAAAATCGCACGTTTACTGATAAAAATAGAAAGTCGGTGTGAAAATGGGCCCCGCACCTCCGAAAACCAAAATTCGATTTTTTTTGCCAAAAACGTGTTCTTAGGCCATAAAAACTGAGTCTGGAAGCTGCAATGTAGCGTAATTACTCACCAAATTGACGCGTGAATCGATTTAAAAATCGCTCGTTTTCTGCTAAAAATGGAAAGTGGTGTGAAAATGGGCCCGTACCTCCGAAAACCAAAATTCGATTTTTTTTTTGCCAAAACGTGTTCTTATGCAATAAAAACTGAGTCTGGAAGCTGCAGAGTAGCGTAATTACTCACCAAATTGACGCGTGAATCGATTTAAAAATCGCCACGTTTTCTGCTAAAAATGGAAAGTGGTGTGAAAATGGGCCCGCACCTCCGAAAACCAAAATTCGATTTTTTTTGCCAAAACGTGTTCTTAGGCCATAAAAACTGAGTCTGGAAGCTGCAGAGTAGCGTAATTACTCACCAAATTGACGCGTCAATCGATTTAAAAATCGCACCTTTTCTGCTAAAAATGGAAAGTGGTGTGAAAATGGGCCCGCACCTCCGAAAAACCAAAATTCGATTTTTTTTTTGCCAAAACGTGTTCTTAGGCCATAAAAACTGAGTCTGGAAGCTGCAGAGTAGCGTAATTACTCACCAAATTGACGCGTGAATCGATTTAAAAATCGCACGTTTTCTGCTAAAAATGGAAAGTGGTGTGAAAATGGGCCCGCACCTCCGAAAACCAAAATTTCGATTTTTTTTGCCAAAACGTGTTCTTAGGCCATAAAAACTGAGTCTGGAAGCTGCAGAGTAGCGTAATTACTCACCAAATTGACGCGTGAATCGATTTAAAAATCGCACGTTTTCTGCTAAAAATGTAAAGTGGTGTGAAAATGGGCCCGTACCTCCGAAAACCAAAATTCGATTTTTTTGCCAAAAACGTGTTCTTAGGCAATAAAAACTGAGTCTGGAAGCTGTAGAGTAGTGTAATTACTCACCAAATTGACGCGTGAATCGATTTAAAAATCGCACGTTTTCTGCTAAAAATGGAAAGTGGTGTGAAAATGGGCCCGCACCTCCGAAAACCAAAATTCGATTTTTTTTGCCAAAACGTGTTCTTAGGCCATAAAAACTGAGTCTGGAAGCTGCAGAGTAGCGTAATTACTCACCAAATTGACGCGTGAATCGATTTAAAAATCGCACGTTTTCTGCTAAAAATGGAAAGTGGTGTGAAAATCGGCCCGCAACTCCGAAAACCAAAATTCGATTTTTTTTTGCCAAAACGTGTTCTTAGGCCATAAAAAACTGAGTCTGGAAGCTGCAGAGTAGGAGTAATTACTCACCAAATTGACGCGTGAATCGATTTAAAAATACCACGTTTTCTGCTAAAATGGAAAGTGGTGTGAAAATGGGCCCGCGCCTCCGAAAACCAAAATTCGATTTTTTTTTGCCAAAAACGTGTTCTTAGGCCATAAAAACTGAGTCTGGAAGCTGCAGAGTAGCGTAATTACTCACCAAATTGACGCGTGAATCGATTTAAAATCGCTCGTTTTCTGCTAAAAATGGAAAGTGGTGTGAAAATGGGCCCGTACCTCCGAAAACCAAAATTCGATTTTTTTTGCCAAAACGTGTTCTTAGGCAATAAAAACTGAGTCTGAAAGCTGTAGAGTAGCGTAATTACTCACCAAATTGACCGCGTGAAACGATTTAAAAATCGCTCGTTTTCTGCTAAAAATGGAAAGTGGTGTGAAATGGGCCCGTACCTCGAAAACCAAAATTCGATTTTTTTTGCCAAAACGTGTTCTTATGCAATAAAAACTGAGTCTGGAAGCTGCAGAGTAGCGTAATTACTCACCAAATTGACGCGTGAATCGATTTAAAAATCGCACGTTTTCTGCTAAAAATGGAAAGTGGTGTGAAAATCGGCCCGCACCTCGAAAACCAAAATTCGATTTTTTTGCCAAAACGTGTTCTTAGGCCATAAAAACTGAGTCTGGAAGCTGCAGAGTAGCGTAATTACTCACCAAATTGACGCGTGAATCGATTTAAAAAATCGCCACGTTTTCTGCTAAAAATGGAAAGTGGTGTGAAAATTGGGCCCGCACCTCCGAAAACCAAAATTCGATTTTTTTTGCCAAAACGTGTTCTTATGCAATAAAAACTGAGTCTGGAAGCTGCAGAGTAGCGTAATTACTCACCAAATTGACGCGTGAATCGATTTAAAAATCGCTCGTTTTTCTGCTAAAATGGAAAGTGGTGTGAAAATGGGCCCGTACCTCCGAAAACCAAAATTCGATTTTTTTTTGCCAAAACGTGTTCTTATGCAATAAAAACTGAGTCTGGAAGCTGCAGAGTAGCGTAATTACTCACCAAATTGACGCGTGAATCGATTTAAAAAACGCACGTTTTCTGCTAAAATGGAAAGTGGTGTGAAAATGGGCCCCGCACCCTCCGAAAACCAAAATTCGATTTTTTTTTGCCAAAACGTGTTCTTAGGCCATAAAAAACTGAGTCTGGAAGCTGCAGAGTAGCGTAATTACTCACCAAATTGACGCTTGAATCGATTTAAAAATCGCTCGTTTTCTGCTAAAAATGGAAAGTGGTGTGAAAATGGGCCCGTACCTCCGAAAACCAAAATTCGATTTTTTTTTTGCCAAAACGTGTTCTTATGCAATAAAAACCGAGTCTGGAAGCTGCAGAGTAGCGTAATTACTCACCAAATTGACGCGTGAATCGATTTAAAAATCGCACGTTTACTGATAAAAAATGGAAAGTGGTGTGAAAAATGGGCCCCGCACCTCCGAAAACCAAAATTCGATTTTTTTTGCCAAAACGTGTTTCTTTGGCCATAAAAACTGAGTCTGGAAGCTGCAGAGTAGCGTAATTACTCACCAAATTGACGCGTGAATCGATTTAAAAATCGCTCGTTTTCTGCTAAAAAATGGAAAGTGGTGTGAAAATGGGCCCGTACCTCCGAAAACCAAAATTCGATTTTTTTTGCCAATACGTGTTCTTATGCAATAAAAAACTGAGTCTGGAAGCTGCAGAGTAGCGTAATTACTCACCAAATTGACGCGTGAATCGATTTAAAAATCGCTCGTTTTCTGGTAAAAATGGAAAGTGGTGTGAAAAATGGGCCCGTACCTCCGAAAACCAAAATTTGATTTTTTTTTTGCCAAAACGTGTTCTTATGCAATAAAAACTGAGTCTGGAAGCTGCAGAGTAGCGTAATTACTCACCAAAATTGACGCGTGAAATCGATTTAAAAATCGCTCGTTTTCTGCTAAAAATGGAAAGTGGTGTGAAAATGGGCCCGTACCCTCCGAAAACCAAAATTCAATTTTTTTTTGCCAAACGTGTTCTTAGGCCATAAAAACCGAGTCTGGAAGCTGCAGAGTAGCGTAATTACTCATCAAATTGACGCGTGAATCGATTTAAAAATCGCTCGTTTTCTGGTAAAAATGGAAAGTGGTGTGAAAATGGGCCCGTACCTCCGAAAACCAAAATTCGATTTTTTTTTTTGCCAAAACGTGTTCTTATGCAATAAAAACTGAGTCTGGAAGCTGCAGAGTAGCGTAATTACTCACCAAATTGACGCGTGAATCGATTTAAAAATCGCTCGTTTTCTGCTAAAAATGGAAAGTGGTGTGAAAATGGGCCCGTACCTCCGAAAACCCAAAATTCGATTTTTTTTTGCCAAAACGTGTTCTTATGCAATAAAAAACTGAGTCTGGAAGCTGCAGAGTAGCGTAATTACTCACCAAATTGACGCGTGAATCGATTTAAAAAAAACGCACGTTTTCTGCTAAAAATGGAAAGTGGTGTGAAATGGGCCCGCACCTCCGAAAACCAAAATTCGATTTTTTTTTGCCAAAACGTGTTCTTAGGCCATAAAAACTGAGTCTGGAAGCTGCAGAGTAGCGTAATTACTCACCAAATTGACGCTTGAATCGATTTAAAAATCGCTCGTTTTCTGCTAAAAATGGAAAGTGGTGTGAAAATGGGCCCGTACCTCCGAAAACCAAAATTCGATTTTTTTTTTTTTGCCAAAACGTGTTCTTATGCAATAAAAACTGAGTCTGGAAGCTGCAGAGTAGCGTAATTACTCACCAAATTGACGCGTGAATCGATTTAAAAATCGCACGTTTACTGATGAAAATGGAAAGTGGTGTGAAAATGGGCCCGCACCTCCGAAAACCAAAATTCGATTTTTTTTTGCCAAAACGTGTTCTTATGCAATAAAAAACTGAGTCTGGAAGCTGCAGAGTAGCGTAATTACTCACCAAATTGACGCGTGAATCGATTTAAAAATCGCACGTTTTCTGCTAAAAATGGAAAGTGGTGTGAAAATGGGCCCGCACCTCCGAAAACCAAAATTCGATTTTTTTTGCCAAAACGTGTTCTTAGGCCATAAAAACTGAGTCTGGACGCTGCAGAGTAGCGTAATTACTCACCAAATTGACGCGTCAATCGATTTAAAAATCGCACCTTTTCTGCTAAAAATGGAAAGTGGTGTGAAAATGGGCCCGCACCTCCGAAAACCAAAATTCGATTTTTTTTTGCCAAAACGTGTTCTTAGGCCATAAAAACTGAGTCTGGAAGCTGCAGAGTAGCGTAATTACTCACCAAATTGACGCGTGAATCGATTTAAAAATCGCACGTTTTCTGCTAAAAAATGGAAAGTGGTGTGAAAATGGGCCCGCACCTCCGAAAACCAAAATTCGATTTTTTTTTGCCAAAAACGTGTTCTTAGGCCATAAAAACTGAGTCTGGAAGCTGCAGAGTAGCGTAATTACTCACCAAATTGACGCGTGAATCGATTTAAAAATCGCACGTTTTCTGCTAAAAATGGAAAGTGGTGTGAAAATGGGCCCGTACCTCCGAAAACCAAAATTCGATTTTTTTGCCAAAACGTGTTCTTAGGCAATAAAAACTGAGTCTGGAAGCTGTAGAGTAGCGTAATTACTCACCAAATTGACGCGTGAATCGATTTAAAAATCGCACGTTTTCTGCTAAAAATGGAAAGTGGTGTGAAAATGGGCCCGCACCTCCGAAAACCAAAATTCGATTTTTTTTTTGCCAAAACGTGTTCTTAGGCCATAAAAACTGAGTCTGGAAGCTGCAGAGTAGCGTAATTACTCACCAAATTGACGCGTGAATCGATTTAAAAAATCGCACGTTTTCTGCTAAAAATGGAAAGTGGTGTGAAAATCGGCCCGCAACTCCGAAAACCAAAATTCGATTTTTTTTTGCCAAAACGTGTTCTTAGGCCATAAAAACTGAGTCTGGAAGCTGCAGAGTAGCGTAATTACTCACCAAATTGACGCGTGAATCGATTTAAAAATACCACGTTTTCTGCTAAAAATGGAAAGTGGTGTGAAAATGGGCCCGCACCTCCGAAAACCAAAATTCGATTTTTTTTGCCAAAACGTGTTCTTAGGCCATAAAAACTGAGTCTGGAAGCTGCAGAGTAGCGTAATTACTCACCAAATTGACGCGTGAATCGATTTAAAAATCGCTCGTTTTCTGCTAAAAATGGAAAGTGGTGTGAAAATGGGCCCGTACCTCCGAAAACCAAAATTCGATTTTTTTTGCCAAAACGTGTTTCTTAGGCAATAAAAACTGAGTCTGGAAGCTGTAGAGTAGCGTAATTACTCACCAAATTGACGCGTGAAACGATTTAAAAATCGCTCGTTTTCTGCTAAAAATGGAAAGTGGTGTGAAAATGGGCCCGTACCTCCGAAAACCAAAATTCGATTTTTTTTTGCCAAAACGTGTTCTTATGCAATAAAAACTGAGTCTGGAAGCTGCAGAGTAGCGTAATTACTCACCAAATTGACGCGTGAATCGATTTAAAAATCGCACGTTTTCTGCTAAAAATGGAAAGTGGTGTGAAAATCGGCCCGCACCTCCGAAAAACCAAAATTCGATTTTTTTGCCAAAACGTGTTCTTAGGCCATAAAAACTGAGTCTGGAAGCTGCAGAGTAGCGTAATTACTCACCAAATTGACGCGTGAATCGATTCAAAAATCGCACGTTTTCTGCTAAAAATGGAAAGTGGTGTGAAAATGGGCCCGCACCTCCGAAAACCAAAATTCGATTTTTTTTGCCAAAAACGTGTTCTTATGCAATAAAAACTGAGTCTGGAAGCTGCAGAGTAGCGTAATTACTCACCAAATTGACGCGTGAATCGATTTAAAAATCGCTCGTTTTCTGCTAAAAATGGAAAGTGGTGTGAAAATGGGCCCGTACCTCCGAAAACCAAAAATTCGATTTTTTTTTGCCAAAACGTGTTCTTATGCAATAAAAACTGAGTCTGGAAGCTGCAGAGTAGCGTAATTACTCACCAAATTGACGCGTGAATCGATTTAAAAAACGCACGTTTTCTGCTAAAAATGGAAAGTGGTGTGAAAATGGGCCCCGCACCTCCGAAAAACCAAAATTCGATTTTTTTTGCCAAAACGTGTTCTTAGGCCATAAAACTGAGTCTGGAAGCTGCAGAGTAGCGTAATTACTCACCAAATTGACGCGTGAATCGATTCAAAAATCGCACGTTTTCTGCTAAAAATGGAAAGTGGTGTGAAAATGGGCCCGCACCTCCGAAAACCAAAATTCGATTTTTTTTGCCAAAACGTGTTCTTATGCAATAAAAACTGAGTCTGGAAGCTGCAGAGTAGCGTAATTACTCACCAAATTGACGCGTGAATCGATTTAAAAATCGCTCGTTTTCTGCTAAAAATGGAAAGTGGTGTGAAAATGGGCCCGTACCTCCGAAAACCAAAATTCGATTTTTTTTTGCCAAAACGTGTTTCTTATGCAATAAAAACTGAGTCTGGAAGCTGCAGAGTAGCGTAATTACTCACCAAATTGACGCGTGAATCGATTTAAAAAACGCACGTTTTCTGCTAAAAATGGAAAGTGGTGTGAAAATGGGCCCGCACCTCCGAAAACCAAAATTCGATTTTTTTTTGCCAAAACGTGTTCTTAGGCCATAAAAACTGAGTCTGGAAGCTGCAGAGTAGCGTAATTACTCACCAAATTGACGCTTGAATCGATTTAAAAATCGCTCGTTTTCTGCTAAAAATGGAAAGTGGTGTGAAAATGGGCCCGTACCTCCGAAAACCAAAATTCGATTTTTTTTTTGCCAAAACGTGTTCTTATGCAATAAAAACTGAGTCTGGAAGCTGCAGAGTAGCGTAATTACTCACCAAATTGACGCGTGAATCGATTTAAAAATCACACGTTTACTGATAAAAATGGAAAGTGGTGTGAAAATGGGCCCGCACCTCCGAAACCAAAATTCGATTTTTTTTGCCAAAAACGTGTTCTTAGGCCATAAAAACTGAGTCTGGAAGCTGCAGAGTAGCGTAATTACTCACCAAATTGACGCGTGAATCGATTTAAAAATCGCTCGTTTTCTGCTAAAAATGGAAAGTGGTGTGAAAATGGGCCCGTACCCTCCGAAAACCAAATTCGATTTTTTTTGCCAAAACGTGTTCTTATGCAATAAAAACTGAGTCTGGAAGCTGCAGAGTAGCGTAATTACTCACCAAATTGACGCGTGAATCGATTTAAAAATCGCTCGTTTTCTGCTAAAAATGGAAAGTGGTGTGAAAATGGGCCCGTACCCTCCGAAAACCAAAATTCGATTTTTTTTGCCAAAACGTGTTCTTATGCAATAAAAACTGAGTCTGGAAGCTGCAGAGTAGCGTAATTACTCACCAAATTGACGCGTGAATTGATTTAAAAATCGCACGTTTTC
>JAQQBG010000401.1:22500-32500 GCA_032199755.1 Ambrosia artemisiifolia | reverse complement strand
GTGGCCCAAAGAAACGAAAGAATCGGTTACATTTTTCATATGATCTCCTCGTATAGATAGACTAAAAAATCGAACAGAGTTCTTTTTGTATTACTTTGTCCTCTTTATATAGTTATAGTTTCCTACTTTCTAAATCGAATCAAAAATCTAAAAATCTATTCGATTTAGAAATCATGAATTCTCTCCTTGGTTGCACCCCCTATTAAAAACTAAAAAAAGGCCTACGAACACGAACGGGAAGGATGAAAGCGAGTTGGTATGCTAAGTCCTCATCTGCAAATCAGCCCTTCCCGTGGGTTATTTTCTCAACGAATAAGTAATTCTAGGAATGAAACCTTTCTATAATTCGAAAAAACAAAGCACAAGTCCAGGGCAATAAAATATGAAAAATTTTTATTTTTCATATTTCTAATATTAAACAAAAGGATTAGCGAATAAAAGTGCTAATGCTACAACCAGGCCATAAATTGTTAAAGCTTCCATAAAAGCTAGACTAAGCAATAAAGTACCTCGTATTTTTCCCTCCGCCTCGGGCTGTCTCGCGATACCTTCTACAGCTTGACCCGCAGCAGTACCTTGACCAACTCCAGGTCCAATAGAAGCAAGCCCTACAGCCAATCCAGCAGCAATAACGGAAGCGGCAGAAATCAGTGGATTCATGATAAGTTCCTCGTATCAAAAAAAAAATGGTTAATGATACATTCAACCAATGAACTATGACTTAATTATTCCATTGCTACGATTCATCCAGTCGAAGTAACTACGAACTTCGAATTCAAGTAATAACATTCTTGAATCATCAAAATGACTTTGATGTCTCTTTTTTAGTTTCTTTCAATAAAGTATTTGTGAATCCATACAACTTTAGTTTTTCCGTTTCTTTGTCCTGAATCGCTCTTTGAATTCTTCGATTTTTTTATTGACTTCATCCGTTTATTCAACTCACAGTCACAGATGAGACAGAAGGACTTCTATAGAATCCCCATCTACATTCACATTCGATTAGTAGGGAAAATTAGATATATCTTTAGCTCGTATATAACTAGTCAATATCTAATATCACATATACATGTCTTTCTTCCACAATGTAAACCAACTCTTCCTTCATCTTCAATTCAATTTGATAAGGATGCGTCTAGCCCTTGACAAGAGTTAACTTATAGCCATTCAATTCCATCGACCTCCCCTCTACTAACCATCGCTTTTTATAAAATATCCTTTCCCTTCCCCCTTCTTTATCATTTTTCTCATTATCCTGCAACCTAAATTGATAAGATAATCAATGGATAAATTGATTGGGGCGAATCGTTGCATAGAAATTGATTTTATTTATCTAAGTTCATACAATTTATTATTTATTAATGTTTTCGTTTGGTCAATCGGTGAATAAAATTAACTGAAAAGGGGAATCATTCTATAGAACATCCTTTTTTATTTAATAACATTTAATAACACGTCGTAATACCACAAGACTTCTTCGTCAAATTACGACTCCGAATAGTGAATATTCGGATTCGATGACCAATCTAATCCGAATATTCATTGAGGGGAAGGTATGATTATGATATAAATGGACCAAACGGGAATTTTAGGAAAAAGATCTTTGAGATCTCTTTCCCCTTTTTTTCAATTCTCTACTCTAATATCAATATTGTAATCTTTATTGTAATCTTTATTGTAATCTTTTTTTCTATTACTCTAGATCGTATATAGTGTAATTGTATATTTTCATTTCCGAATTTCATTTTTTTTAGCCACGCACACATTGCCTTAGGTTAAACTAAAAAAAAACGATTTAGAAAACTAGTCAATGGTGGCCCTCCATGGATTCACCTATATAAGCCGCGGCTAAAGTTGCAAAAATAAGAGCTTGAATACCACTTGTAAATAATCCAAGGAACATGACGGGGATAGGAACCACTGAAGGTACTAAAGAAACAAGAACAACAACTACTAATTCATCGGCTAATATATTTCCGAAAAGTCGAAAACTAAGTGATAGGGGCTTTGTGAAATCTTCTAAGATGTTAATAGGTAAAAGAATTGGAGTTGGTTGAATATATTTCCCGAAATAACCTAATCCTTTTTTGGTAAGACCCGCATAGAAATATGCCACTGACGTGAGTAAAGCCAAAGCAACAGTAGTATTTATATCATTCGTGGGTGCGGCTAACTCCCCATGAGGTAATTGTATGATTTTCCAAGGTAAAAGGGCGCCTGACCAATTAGAAACAAAAATAAATAGAAACATAGTTCCAATAAAAGGAACCCAAGGACCATATTCTTCTCCAATTTGAGTTTTACTCACATCTCGAATAAATTCAAGGACATATTCGAAGAAATTCTGACCGCCGGTCGGAATGGTTTGTGGGTTCCGAACGGCTAGAGTGGCTGAACCTAATAAGATAGCAATTACAACCCAAGAAGTAATCAGTACTTGGCCGTGGACTTGGAAACCCCCGATTTTCCAATAAAAATGTTGGCCTACTTCCACACCGGATAGATCGTATAACCCATTTAGTGTGTTGATGGAACATGATAGAACATTCATATTGCCCTCTGACAAAAATAGAACTTTAAACAAAATTATTTTGATTCAACCATCTGTTTCTCGACTTGACTACTTGAATCGTATATTTTGAATACCAACTAATCAAATTCTATTCCTTGTTCTTTTTCTCTATTTTTTGAGATTCAGAAATAGTAACCGATTCGATAAATCTATGAAGGTTCCGAAATGAAATAACTTATTTATCTTATTATTAATCACGGATTTCTTATATAGCCAGAACGGCCCTCACAAATTGCAAATACTAATTTGTTAAGAATTAATCGGATTGAAGATATAGCGTCATCATTCGCTGGAATCGAAATATCTGCGAGATCGGGGTCACAATTTGTATCGATTAAACAAATTGTTGGAATTCCCAATGTGATACATTCTTGAAGGGCCGTATATTCTTCGTGCTGATCAACGATGATTACAATATCGGGTAACCCTGTCATATATTTAATCCCGCCCAGATATGTTTGCAAATGAGATAATTGTCTTTTCAACATAGCTGCATCTCTTTTCGGAAGACGGTTGAGTCCCCCTGTTTTTTGTTCAGTTCTCAAGTCTCTAAACTTATGAAGTCTCGTTTCTGTAGTGGACCAATTTGTTAACATACCACCGAGCCATTTTTTATTAACATAATGACACCGAGCCCTTATTGCAGCCCATGCTACTGAATCAGCTTCTTTATTTTTAGTGCCAACAATTAAGAATTGTTTTCCCCTACTTGCTGCATCAAAAACCAAATCACAAGCTTCTGATAAAAAACGAGCAGTTCTAGTAAGATTTGTAATATGAATACCTTTACGTTTTGCAGAGATATAAGGTGCCATTTTAGGATTCCATTTCCTAGTACCATGGCCAAAATGAACTCCTGCTTCCATCATCTCTTCTAAATTAATGTTCCAATATCTTCTTGTCATTTCTCCCCACACTGCCTCCCCCTTTTGAAAAAAAGCGAAGAGGTACACTGAAATAAATAATTGTTCCGATGGAACCTTCTCTTCTACCGTAGATTGGCGTAGATACATAGCCCAAGCCATTATTCTTTTCTATTTGTTATTTTTTTGATTACTATTACCAAATCAAATGACTGCACCGAAAAACCAACAGATCCTTTTAAAAGATAAAAGAAAGTAAAAGATAAAAGAAAGTAAAAGATAAAAGAAAGTAAAAGATAAAAGAAAGGGGTGAATCTGCTCTTAGGTATCATGAAATCCTAAAAATACTAAAAAAATGATTGTTCTTGTGTATCATGGAAATTCTTTGAAAGGCAAGAATCAAATAATTTTCTATGGTAGAACAAAATATCTTTCATTTCCCCCTCTAATAGATTCTTTTTTTTTAGTTCAAAGGCAATGTTGTTAGGAATGTTGTTAGGTTCGCTTGAAGATGTTTTGAAGCCGCTACCAACAGGTATCATCCCCCCCAGAACAACGTTTTCTTTCAGGCCTTTCAACCAATCGATACGCCCCAGGAGAGCTGCTTTTGCTAAAACTCGAGCGGTTTCTTGAAAACTCGCTTCGGATATGAAACTTTGAGTATTCATGGATGCTCTTGTTATTCCCAATAAGACGGCTTGGTAACAGATCGCTTCTTCCAAAGCGCGCCCCATTCGTTCCGCTCGCAACAATCCAATTAGTTCTCCGGGCGAAAAAACATTAGACATTTCATCTTCTGAAACCAACACTTTTGATGTTATTTGACGTACAATAATTTCTATATGCCTATTATGTATCTGCACCCCCTGGGATCGATAAACCTTTTGGACCTTATTAACCAAAGAGATACGACTTTGCACTATAGTTAGCTCAGCACCAATAAAGAATGCCCAAGGAATTCCAAGAATTCTTGTTATACATTTGTTCCAACCCTCAATCCTCTTTTCGAGATTCATCGATATTGAATCAATAGAACGCACTTCTAACACCTGTTCCACTTTTGGAAGACCTTGCGTTATATCACCAGATCTTGATTTTTCATATATAAATGTAACTAATGTATCTCCTTCGTAAAGGATTTCCCCATAATGTCCATGAACAGTTGCTCCTGGAGTAGCCAAATAAGGCTTAGCGGATCGTATTACCACAGAGTCAACTTGAATAATTAGAACTTGACCTGATTTTAAATGCGGTCCTTTTTTGGCTATACATACATTTTCACAAAGAAACTGCCCAAGACTAACGATTGTAGATGTCTCTTCACAATAATTGTAATGGAGAAAATACCAATTCAATTTGAATGGATTCAAAATGATGTTACTGCATGAATAGGGATTATAAATTTTACCATTTTCATCCAGTAAATAATATTTAAGTATTTGAAAAATCTGTTTGAAATTGTCAAGTTGCAAATAGTTAGTTACCAAGATCTTATTATGGGTTATTAAATGGGAAAAGAAATCAAAATTATAAATTGGAAAGCCTGTTCCTAAGGGGCCCAACGAATTCCTAATTGGAATTAGGGGGTCCTTTTTGATTGATTCTTTTATCACATTGGGAGATTTTACATCGTTGAATGGGCCTATTCGATAACAATTGGATGATGACAAAATTATCAAAGATTGAGATTCCTTATTTCGATTCAACAATGTATGAATAGTTCCTTGATTTGTATTAAGGGATTCTTGAATCCTTGCCTTGGAATAGGAATAAATGGAAGAAAACGGATTGACATTAGCGCGATCTGATCCATTCTCAGAGATCAATCCTGAACCCGTCAGATCGTTCCTTTTTACGGTATATGAAATCGGTGACTTCGCTAAGTCGATTCTTAGAAAATCTCTAATCAAACCATTTGTCCTTATTTCAACAAAGGAAGCACAGGCCTTTTCTATTTTTTTTTCTTGGTCCCAATTCAACACTAAACAAGTCCGAACTAATTGAATACTTGTGTCCCAAATTTCAAGAATTGGGTCGTAATAAAGGATATAATTGACAACTCGAAGTTGTAGATTATCACTTTCCTGCAAGATATCCGCCGGGAAAAGTCTTCCTAAATTGATACCATCCGTTTTTTTATATGGGACTACGGGTTGAACCAAAACAAAATACTTTTTTTCATACCTGGAAAGTTTCATTCGTTGGATATAGAGCCAATTTTTCAATTTTTTGTATTCTTTGGAATTTTGTTTTCCCCCTCCTGGTGGTATCAATCGGAATGCCTTATTTGTCTTTCCAGGAAAATGGATATCTCCAGAAAAGATTATAAGTTTCATTTTTTCTGCTTTTTTCTTCACTCGGACCAATCCGCCTACCCGACTTCTTCTATTTAAAGTGATTTGTGTATCTACCCCAATAATACTATTGTGCCGTACCATTATGGAAGAAGATTCGGCCAAAATGTGGACTTCCACGGGAATAAAAAAAAAAGGATTTACTTCCTTTTGATATTTTGGCCAAAATACCTTGACTCCTCGATACTCAATCAAATCCTCTTCGTTGACGATTGAATTCAGTTCTCTAGTCTCATATTTAGTAAGTCCCGAGCTCTTTCTTATATATCGAGGATCATCGAAATAAGCAAGAATACTATTTCTACGGAGAATATCATTTCTGGGGATTTCAATTGAGATACCTGAAGAAGGTATTGGTTGGTTCTCGCCTTCTTGAATCGAGTCGAGTGGGATGATGACTCTATTTCTTCGCCTCTTTGCCAATAAATCAGAATTCCCGTCGAGAATGCCCGGATATCTGAGATTACAACGACCAGTACATGTCATTCGATTAAGTTCTGAATAATCAGGAATCCTATCTCCTTTTTGATTTTTACCAGAAAAATACGAACTAAAAAATTTGTGTCTCACTTGATTATTAGTTACTGAGGGGTTAGAAATAGATCTTCGCTTAACAGAAAGAGAATAAGCGTTCATTTGATCTTGATCCTTGTGGATCGAACAGGGGCCTAGACTAGATCTCCAGGGCTCCCCTAATAATATCCATAAATGACTTGTTTTTGGTAAGAGATGAATATTACCATATGTAAATTCAGGTGCATGGTACACATCGGTATTCCAGTGCATTTCGCCCTCTGAGTCAGAATAAATATGTTTTCGAACCTTCTCTTTCAAACTCAAAGTGGATGTTCTTGCGCGAATCTCAGCAATGACTTGTTCTGATTCTACATATTGATCGTTTTGAACCAAAAGAAAACTTTTGGGCGGAATACACACATTGTGTATAATATCTTCACTCTCAATAGTTACATACAAGTCTCTAGAACATAGAAAAGCAGGATGTCCATGACGTGTACGTGTCGGATGAACCAAATCCTCATTGAATTTAATTTTTCCATTAGAAGGGGCTCGCACATGTTCTGCAGTACCCCCTGTGAATACTCCGCCAGTATGAAAAGTTCTTAATGTTAATTGAGTGCCCGGTTCTCCAATAGATTGACCTGCAATAATACCTACAGCTTCTCCCAATTCGACCAGGTCGTCATGAGCTGGACTCCGGCCATAACATAATTGACAAATCCAAGATGTACTCCTACAAGTAAAGGGTGTTCGAATAGAGATTGGTTGTGCTCTAAAAGTTATGAATCTATTGACAAGCCCAACCCCAATATCTTGATTTCTAGTAGCAATGCATCGCGAACCTATATATATATCATCTGCTAATACACGGCCAATTAATGTTTGGATAAAAATCCTGTCCGCCATCATTCCATTTCGAGGACTTACAGAAATACCTCTAACGGTGCCACAATCTGTTCGACGTACAACAATGTGTTGCACTACTTCAACAAGTCTTCGCGTGAGATATCCTGCATCTGATGTTCGGATAGCGGTATCCACAACTCCTTTACGGGCTCCGTAGCAAGAAATAATATATTCTGTTAAAGAGAGTCCTTCGCGTAAATTGCTTTGAATGGGTAAATCAATCATTTGTCCTTGGGGATCCGACATTAATCCTCTCATACCTACTAATTGATGTACCTGAGATGCATTTCCTCTGGCTCCCGAAAAAGACATTATATGGACTGGATTAAAAGGATCGGTCATCCGAAAATTAGGAGTCATTTCTTGTCGCAAATATTCACTTGTGGCATACCATATCTCGATCGATTGACGTAATTTTTCTACCGCGTGTACATTCCCATAATGATGGTGTTTTTCCAAAATAAAACTTTGTTTTTCAGCGTCTTGAACGAGCCATCTTTTAGAAGGTATTGTTAAAAGATCATCAATTCCTAATGAAATGGATGCGGCGGTAGCTTGTCGGAAACCCAGAGTCTTTACTTGATCCAGGATATGTGATGTATATCCTATTCCATAGTGATCAATAAATCGACTAATAAGTCGTTTCATGGCAGTTCCGTCTATCACTTTATTGTGAAAGACCTGAGTGGGCCGTTCTGCCATAAGTACCTCCATATTGCGTTGCGCTGAGTAGAATTTGACAATGGGTTTGAGTCAGTGATTGGAAAACTTCCTTTTCTAGATCTTGATTCACGTAGAAATTCCGCAATATAGTCCTAGTTAACCCGGCGAGACTCGAATTCCCGCTGGTAGCATAGAATTATAACAGCCCTGCCAAAACCCCTGTATGGCTTCTTCTATTTCTCGATAAAGAGAAATATGACCAAGAGTGGTTCGAATATATATATAAAGAATTTCTTTTTTTATACTTCTTACTATTAGATAGTGTCCATAAATATCATAATAGGTCCCCAAAGATTCATAGTTAATTTCGATAGGAGCTTCTCTTGCAGCAATAACACGTTGATCTAGTCGCCACCGCAGCCACAAAGGACTACCTAAATTGATTCGTTTTTGCCGATAAGCTCCAATTGCATCATAGGTATTACAAAAAAAGGGTTCTTTTTTTTTTGTATACTTATAGTTATTATCTTCATTTTGATAGTTTCTACGATTACATGGATTATACCTATTTACACAAATACCCCGACGATTTCCACTCGTTAATACATAGAGTCCACTAAGCATATCTTGAGTTGGTGCAGAAATGGGATCTCCAATAGTTGGAGACAAAAGATTCATATGAGAAAACATAAGTAAACGTGCCTCTGCTTGAGCCTCTAAAGATAAAGGAACATGAACAGCCATTTGATCCCCGTCAAAGTCTGCATTGAAGCCCTTACAAACTAATGGATGTAAACAAATAGCACGCCCTTCCACTAAAACGGGGAGGAATGCCTGTATGCCTAATCTATGCAGAGTAGGCGCTCTATTCAGCAATACAGGATGGTCATCCAGAATTTCCTGAAGTATTTCCCATACAATAGGTTTTTTTTTCCGAATTTGACTCTTAGCAACTCCTATGTTCGAAGCAATATGTTTTCTAATTAGGTCACGAATTACAAATGCCTGGAAAAGTTCTATTGCAATTTCGCGAGGCAATCCACATCGATGTAATGAAAGTGAAGGGCCCACGACAATCACTGACCGCCCTGAATAATCGACTCGTTTACCAAGTAGAGTCTCGCGAACTCTTCCTTCTTTGCCTTCAATTACATCTGAAAGCGACTTGTAAATTCTATTATGATCATCCCTCATTGGTTGTCCGCAGATTCCATTATCAAGAAGTGCATCCACGGCTTCTTGTAGTAATTTTTCCTGAGATATTATTAATTCTTCTGGTGTAGCTATACTTGTTGTTAATAGATCTGTAAGAGTATTATTCCGGTAGATAATTCTTCTATAGATTTCATTAATATCCGAGGTCACTAGTTTATCCTCATCTATATGATAGATTGGTCTCAACTCAGGAGGAAGAACTGGTAATAGACACAAAACCATCCATTTTGGTTCTATATTTGTTCGAATAAAATGCTTAGCCAATTCCATGCGTCTAAGCAAAAAATCTTTTCTTCTTCCAACTTTTCGATCTTCCCATTCATTCCCTGTGGATTCCTCTTCCTCCAATTCTTTCCATTCTACCAATGAATAATCTATAATCATTCGTAAATCTAGATTGGCTAGTTGTTGTCTGATAGAACCTCCCCCGGTAGACATCTCTCGATTTCGAAATGTATCGAAGCTCCGGGTAGTAAAAAAAATCGGGATCCTGTATTTCCAGGGTTGAATTTCATATTCCAATAAACCCCGTAATCGTAAAAAAGTGGGTTTTTTATCTATGGGCCTAGCAAAATAAAAATTGGGATAGGATCTCCCCCCCCCCTCAAAATCGGACGTGAAAGTTTCCTTTCATCCGGCTAAAGTAGGTCAAATAAATAAAAAGAAAGGAGTTCTCGCTTTCATATTCTAGAAAACTCCAAAAAGATCTACTCCTTACTCAAGTTTCCAGTGAAAAGAATTTCCAGTGAAAATAAAGCAAAACTTCATTGATTCTGTCTTCCTTATTATTTTTATTTAGATTTTATGAATTCTTTATTCAATTATGACATAAATGAAATGTGAAATTCTTGAGTAGTCTACTTCCTCTCGAATGATGAATCCCGTAATTCTTAATTAAAGAGAGTACC
>JAQQBG010000401.1:10000-17500 GCA_032199755.1 Ambrosia artemisiifolia | reverse complement strand
TCAAGTGATCTATATTTGTCAAGTCCTTCTAATAGTCTACTCAGTGGGACTTTGTTTTTTAGATCAAGTGATATGTATTTGTCAAATCTGCCTGGTAGACGAAAGGAAGTTGATTGTGGAACGTCTAAAATGAATTAGGCGTTGGGTCGATGCCCGAGTGGTTAATGGGGACGGACTGTAAATTCGTTGACAATATGTCTACGCTGGTTCAAATCCAGCTCGGCCCAACAATTTGCCAATCTACTATCAGATGGTAGAACACTCTTGTTCTTAAGAAATACCTGATACGAGAGAAATACCTGATACGAGAGAATAAAAAAGAATCCAAAATTTCTGCTAGATCTCTTCTTCTTTCCCTGGGATTGTAGTTCAATAGGCAAGAGCACCGCCCTGTCAAGGCGGACGTTGCGGGTTCGAGCCCCGTCAGTCCCGACGGATCAAATAAGTACATCAATTTGCCTCTCCATTTTCTGTGAAAGAAGGGACAGAGAGCATAATTGAATTCCGAGGGGGTTTCCTTCTTTTTTTCAGGATTCTGTCGAACAAAGAACAAACTCTAAACTAAAATGAAAATAACTAAAATAGTGAAGTTAATATAATATTCCATCTTTTATCCTGCGACTCATCTTTCTCATACTTCTTTGTCTTCCAAAGAAATTTTGATCATGAAAATTGAGAACCTAATTCCTCTCTTTTTCCACTTCGCTTGTATTGTTTGTTGGGGTTTTGTAGTTCGGACGGGGGTTATATTTCGTTTCGTTTGATGGTTCTATAAGGAAGACCTAAGGTAGGTTATAGAAAAGAAAAGAAGGATCAATAAATGATTGGTCCGGGAATCCAATCTTGGATTCGGTATGGATAAAAGATGTTCGTATGTTATACTATTCAATTCTCGACGACGAATTCATTTAATAGCTCAGATATTGTTATTCATGATATTGATCCGATTCAAGATCATCGATAGGTAATGCATTCATTGAATTAACAGGTGAAAGATTTATCATCTCTATGGGATTAAATCCCGAGTTATTGTGAAAAAAAAAAAAAAAAAAGATGAGATTATGGAAGTAAATATTCTTGCATTTATTGCTACTGCACTGTTCATTTTAGTTCCTACTGCTTTTCTACTTATAATTTACGTAAAAACAGTCAGTCAAAATGATTAACTTTAACTGACACTTGACTTCTGAATTCTTATCAATAGTTGAAGAAATCAAATGAAAAGTATTCTATTTTTACGTCTTAAATGAAATCAACGGGCTATCATCGGCGGTCTTCTATGAGATCCGAGAGTATGGTAAGTAATAAAAAAATTTCTTACTTACCATACTCTCTATTAGTGTTATAGTAGTGTATAAAATTGTTTCTAATAAAGTAGGTATACTATATTAGCTTCTATCTTCAATATATGTAGTTATTAATCCATATATGGAATTGACGTAGGACCCGATTCTATTTCTTTTGATACATCTATTTATTCCGATGAATCTGAAATAATTGTTTTACTGTTATAGAATACATTTCTCCACTAGAATCCAATGGAATTTGGAAATGAAGATATTTTGATTTGAAAATGATTTCAATTCAAATCAAAAATGCGTTGCAGAACGATCTAGAAAACAATTGATACCGTTTCATTCCTCAACTAAATTAGGAGTGCTTCTAAAGTCCACTTCTTCCCCATACTACGAGTGAAAGGGAAAATGTAAAGACTACCATTAAAGCAGCCCAAGCGAGACTTACTATATCCATGTGAATGATGTCCCTTATCTCTATGATAGAATTATTCCATTATTGCTCACTAATAATAGTAGAATGAATGGTCCAGAGTCAAAAAGGGATTCTGGCCGAACACTATTGATGAACCAATCAAATAAATCCATTTCAAAAATTCCTATATGATTTCTAATCGGGAAAGACTAAACACAAGTAAAATCAACAAGAAAACTACAAAGGAATGTTACTAATGGAACATCTAGTAATAAAAAAAGAGGGTCCATTCCTTTTTCTTGGCCTTCAAAGTAAAAATAGATCAATTGCTATCTATTACAAATTTTTTCCTATTTGATCTAATACATACCCTTTCCCAATTGTATCTCTGAAGGAGTTGAGCGATAGTCTATTATACTCTTTATCTTGACGAGGGGTTCAAAAAAAAAGCTTTTTTTCACTTATTCTTTTCTATAAAAAAGGAAATTATCCATCTCAATCTAATAGTGCTCAATCTAATAGTGATTGAATGCCTAAACACTCAGAGATTCTCGCGAGTCTATATATGTAGATTACAGTATAGAAAGAACTTCCCCCAACCAGTAGTTAAATTATCTGCCGGCTATCCAATCAAGACCCAATCTGTAGACATTACATTAGTAGTAGAAAGGAATCGGGAAGTCTTGCTTCGACCATTATAATCTTTCTTTTCATTTATAATATTTCTTTTCATTTTGGATTCAAAGATTTATTTACAAAATACCCAGAACGGGTGTTTAGAATCAACCAAGTATTAACAGTCCCCTTATTCTGTTCTGCTGGGTAAAAATTGGTTGAGTTATAGAACAGAATAAGAGATTTCGATTCGTTTGTTGATGAGGCGGCACCCGGATTTGAACTGGGGAAAAAGGATTTGCAGTCCCCCGCCTTACCACTCGGCCATGCCGCCAAAACGATACACAATAGGATCAGGATCAAAAATTCCCTTTTTGGGTTGGATTACTAAATTTTAGTTTATTGTACTTGCATCCCTTTTTTCATCCTTTTTCTAAAATTAGAAAAATTAGAAAAGAAACCCTTTTTCCCCTTTTTATTTCTACCCTTTTATTTCTACCCCTTCAATTGATTGTATAGTATCTCAAAACACACAATGCCAAAAAGCTTCTCCTCACTTTCTATTGAAAAAGAAAATGTATATTTTCACTCAAAAAAACCAAAATTTATGACAAATGGGAACCATTAACTCTTCGTTGACTGAGAATTCGTGAATGATTCTTGGATTTGAATCTAAAATTGGGTTTGCCTAATGACATAAGAAAATACAAATTGATACATACTCAATTGATTCTTTTGAATCAAAAATCCTTCTCAATTTACATTATAACAAAAATGATAAGTCTATGTAAACCCCAGAACGGAAATTGTTACACAGATACAAAATTGGCTATTTAGAGTATGTTGCCTATAAATAAAAAAAGGGAATTTTTTGGAACAAAAAAAGGCCCGGCTGGGTATTGGCCGGGCCAGGCCAAAAGGGCACTTCGAACAAAATAAAAGCAAGAAGGTCTTCTTTATTTCTTTTTCTATTTGGATCTTTCGAGTATCTAAATGGAATTGCTAATTATATAATAACGATAAAGAATGTGAAAGAAATACTTTCTTTAATCCTTACTTGATGTGTAATGTAACATAGTAATTATCTTTTTCAATTGGGAGAGATGGCTGAGTGGACGAAAGCGGCGGATTGCTAATCCGTTGTACGAGTTATTCGTACCGAGGGTTCGAATCCCTCTCTTTCCGTTTCCGTTAATGACTTTCTATTTTTTTATTTCAAATTTAGCAAACCCCTTTTTCTTTTTTTCCTAGTGAAATGTGTGGAATAGCTAAAATAAAATATGAAGAAAATTGTAAAATCAAGCAAGAAAAACGAAATTTTGATTTTATTCTTCACGTCCAGGATTACGTCCTGGATCATTGGATAGGAATCCAAAGATGAAGAGAGAAACAAAGAATATTACTACTGTGTAAACGAAAAGTTTGAGAGTAAGCATTACACAACCTCCAAGATCATTTTTTGAAAAAGAAAAACGAGAAAAGAAAAGATAATAGATCCTCCATTTTTATATCACATATCCTATCTTGACACCAAGAAATGAATTATAGAAATAGAAAAGAATGTTCAGAAATTCAAATGAAGTTGAAATTTTGAATAAGAGTCTTTGATTACCACAAATCACTTTCATACCGACAATTAGATATTGGAAGCGACCCTAAGCTAATAAGGTATGCTAATAAGGTATTTCGCCGGAAAAAGGATTAAAATCGGGAAATGGGGCGAGCCGGATTTCTCGCGGCTATCCGAGAATTTCAATGTTTGAATTGAAGGTTCATACTGTCAGACTTATTTGATCTTATCAATTGTTATCATTATTCTCGAATAAATCATGAATTTTCTAGGATACTATTAAAGATCTTATCGAAAACTTACAGCAGCTTGCCAAACAAAGGCTAAAAGAAAAAAGAACAGGGGTATGACTGGCATAACATCTACGATTGGATTCAAAAAAGCATATGCTTCGGGCAATTTGGCGAAGAAAAGACTACTCGGATAAAGGGCAGAGTTAAGACAGATCAAACTAAAGATATTAAGCATAATAGACATTTTTTTCGTCGAGATAATTGCATTTTGATTGAGTTATTGATATAAGGAAAAATGAAGAAAGTAAGGTAGACAAAAAAATCCTTCTTTTTCCACTCAATCAAAAACCCTCCAATTCTCAAAGGAGAATAGAAGAAATCATACTTTCATACAATATCTTAATTGAATTATATGTAATGATCAATAAATTCAGTTGAATTCTAGATATACACATGTCAAAATTCTAGCAACGAATCTATAATAAATTCTATAAAGGAGAAAGATTTTCTATAGATAGTTGGGCTGGAATTGACGAACACTGAATACCCATATTATTCTTTAATTAGTATTAGTGTCCAATAAAAAGAGAAATGGGGCGTAGCCAAGCGGTAAGGCAACGGGTTTTGGTCCCGCTACTCGGAGGTTCGAATCCTTCCGTCCCAGAGCATATCCCTTGTATCCGAATACTTCTTTTTTGTTCAACAAGGTTCTGTTTCAAGGTCTAATATTGGTCTAATATTGGATAGAATATGATTCCTCTTTCTTTTTTGATTTTGAATGATTCTTTTCGGAATCATATCTTAATTTTTCACAAACTGAACTAAATAGAGTTCAAATTACATGCAAAAGTAACTAAACCCTTTTGTGATCCAGATAAAGATAAGATGGGACATAGATCTGTAGAAAGATTACTTAACCTCAGGTTAAACAAAATATGAAAATACATATAAAAGAGTAAGTGCTTAGCCTATAGGTATGTATTGTTATCCTATTTGAGTGACAAAAAGTCTTTCCATTTTTGTGAAAAAGAATTTGCATCACTAAAATATTCAAATTTAAATATTTAACAATGATATTTCTTTTTCTTGTTCGATCTATTTAGATTATTTGCTTTACATCATTGACAATTCCATTCGAAAAGAAAATTTCTTATGATAATCAAATGGAGTCTTTACTGTAAAACTTGACTCAAATCACGATGTAGAAGTAAGAAACTTTTTCAAGTATAAAGATTTGTAATGATTCTTTATGGATTGAATCTTTGGGAAGTTTGGGGAAGTTGGAATGGGTCAGTCTATCTTATTGAGTCACTTGAAGAGGCAGAGTAAAATAGCATTTTTTTTCTTCGTGTGATTTCTGTTAGTTCTGTTAGTTATGTTATTTCTATATTTAGATTTTTGGATATTTCTGTTAGACATTTTTTGAGATAGAGATTTATAGAAAAAGTTCCATTCATACAAAAAAGCCGGGGTCTTGCTAATATTTCTTCAGAAAAATCTTTATTATTTATTTTATTATTTATGTAGATAAGAAAAAAGAAAAATGACTGTGTCTCTGTACCGACTGAACCAATGACTATTCATGATTCCATAATTGAATCAATTCCATACTGGTTCCAAATTAGAGGAATGTTATGGTAAAACTTCGTTTAAAACGATGTGGTAGAAAGCAACGTGCGACTTGAAGGACACGATCCGGTGTGGATTCTTATTCTTACATCCACCATTTTATATAGGAATGAAGGTGCTCTTGGCTCGACGTCGTTTTTCTATTCTACTAGAACCCCCCTTTTTTTTATTGGGTTGTAATGTAAATAGTTCGTGATGGAGCTCGAGTAGAAAGTATTGATTAATTTCTCAGGGGCAAGGATCTAGGGTTAATGCCAATCAATAAATTGGAACAACTTCGTAAGTATATCTTCGATATAGAAATCGAAAGGATCCGATTCGAGCAAATTTTCATTTGTTGGAACGGCTAAAACTTTTTCGATCCACAGTGTATCGCGCACGAATCAACCATCGGTATGATTCTTTGATAGAAAGAAATCAAAAAAGGGGGTATGTTGCTACCATTTTGAAAGGATTAAGAAGCACCGAAGTAATGTCTAAACCCAATGATTTAAAACCAAGATAAAGGATCCCAGAACAAGGAAACACCACTTCAATTGCCTCACGGATCCAAATAAAGAATCCAAATATATTTGAAATGAGACGAAAAAGGGGGGGGTTAAAGACCACTCAAAAAAAGAAAAATATGAATTTCTTAAAATCTTAATTTCTTTAAGATATTTGAGAATTATTGAACTTGAGTTATGAGTACAAATGATTTTTTTTTTCAGGAAGGAAGCTAAATAAAAAGGACTATGAGTTAAATTATAGACTAATTTATTTTACGGATTCCTTTACTATTTATTCTAATTTTATCCATAGACAAAACTTCGAATCATTTTTGATCGAGCCGTACGAGGAGAAAACTTCTTATACGGTTCTAGGGGGGGTTCTTTTTCATCTACATCTATCCCGATGAGCCGTCTATCGAATCGTTGCAATTGATGTTCGATCTCGAAGAGAAGGAAGAGATCTTCGGAAAGTGGGTTTTTATGATCCTATCAATAATCAAACTTCTTTAAACGTTCCCGCGATTCTCTATTTCCTTGAAAAAGGCGCTCAGCCTACAGGAACTGTTCAGGATATTTTAAAAAAGGCAGAGGTTTTTAAGGAACTTTGCCCTAATCAAACGAAATTCAATTAACTTAAGGAAATAAAAACTAAGGATAGGATAGTGATTTCTATATCATTTTGGATATCTTTTCTATACTATGTTTTTTTATTTCCTTCTTTTCTTGCTCTATTCGTATCTATTTATCATTGCTTTTGTAGAATCTTTTTCTAAGGAAACCTTATTTGATGGATCCTTACAAAATAGAAAATGATGTCATTACCTGCAACCTGCAATCCGGTGGTTTTCATTCGAACTCTAATACCAAGTAAGAAACAAGGAATCGAAGTTCTTTATTCGACTGATTATATTATATATGGATTCAATACACTATTGATTGCATAAATCCTTTTTCTACTTTTTCTTTATTTATTCTCCATCTAAACTAAAAACCTAAAAATTTTAGTATATATGCGTATGCAGTGCCAATCCAACACAAGTCTTTTTTTTTTTTTTTTTTTTTTTTTTACTATTATTTCAATTTTAGTTCTTGTATTTTTTCTATCGTATTCTTTTATTAACCTTTATATTGACAATATTGTATCGAACAAATATAATTCATCGTGATAAGCAGCTCTATTTATTTCCGTCCCGTAGGTTTTCTTTTTTACCTGTTGATTCAAATGATGGGTTCGTTGGATTAGCTTTGCTAC
>JAQQBG010000400.1:0-36986 GCA_032199755.1 Ambrosia artemisiifolia | reverse complement strand
TCACACTCCACAGTGGGCCAGAAACCGGTGAAGGCGGCCAAAACTCTGGGCATGTTTCGACCTCCAGAGTCGGTAAATAGTGCTCGAATCGAACGTATGACCCTATTCAATGGATTCCTCGTTCTCAGAGCAAGCCATTGATGGGGTCATACGCCAGATTCGAGAACTATTTAACGACTCTGGAGGTCCAAACATGCCAGAGTTTTGGCCCCCTCCACCTGTTTCTGGCCCACTGTGACTCCCCTCTCTCGCCGCGCCCCTCTCCCTGTAGAGTTATTGTCCCCTTAATGGCCGGGCGGCTCAGGTGCAGGGCCCTGCAGGGGGCTGATGAGGTCAGCTCGTTGGGATGCGGACGCGCCGCACCGCCACGGAGAAAAGAGACGAGTGCACCGGCCAACAAGGACCTATCCGTGCGGCGATGCCTGTAAAGATAGGTCCTTGCTGCCCGGACACGTGGCGGGACTTTACTTCACGAGGGAAGTCCTACCCACAGACCATGCCCTGCAGGACCGGCCCGGCCCGGCCCTGCTCTCGAGGCCACGCGGCTCGGAAACGATTTGGAACTAATCACTTTCCCGATTGGGGGTAAGTTGGGTCGGGACGCCCCGAGCGCGGTCGCCTCCCGGGGCAGTGCGTCTCGCACAAGGGCGCGCAACACCCTCACGGACAGACAGACAGACAGACAGACAGACAGACAGACACGCATGCAGACACACTGACGGACTGCCCTCTGCTCGGGACCCTCCCTCTCGCCGCTCTAAATCCCCGTGGGCAACTTTGCACGAAAGATTACACGGTTTTGTGAATTTGAATTTTGGCGGTCTTGTGTACCCTGGGCGGAGCGTTAGTGTCTTATTACGGAGCTTGTACAGCCGGGGCTTCTTTCCTGCGAGCAGTGGCGGGCAGGAAGACCGGAGCTGGAGCCGCCACACCGGTCCTCTGGCCCACAGCGCACATTGGGCCAGAAACCGGTGAAGGCGGACAAAACTCTGGGCATGTTTCGACCTCCAGAGTCGTTAAATAGTGCTCGAATCGAGCGTATGACCCCATCAATGGATTGCTCTGAGAACGAGGCATCCATTGACGGTGTCATACGCTCGATTCGAGCACTATTTAACGACTCTGGAGGTGGCAACACGCCCAGAGTTTTTGGCCGCCTTCACCGGTCCCCTGGCCCACAGCGCCACCCCCCGCAGAGGGTAGGTCCGGACCCGCCCCTTGTACTGCGAGATGAGCAATCCGAGTTGCGCAGTAAAAGCTAGTACGGCGCGCCCCGGTCTGAGCCGGCCGGCTGCCGTGCCGTGCGCACAGTGAGCCGCGAGACCTGTCGGCCGCGCCCAGCCGCCCACACCGTGCACGCGTTTGGATCTGCGTTAAGCGTAACGGGCCTAAGCCGCTCTTTGTCTGCCTTTCCACCCCGCTTCCTTCTCACCTCGTCATTCCTACCTCTTCCTCCCTCACCCTTCCTACCTCTTCCTTTCGAGCGAATGAATGAAAATGAAGCGCACACGCTGTTGGCAGTGCCCGCCCAGGACAGCGGGGCGACCCCCCACGGACAGAGCTCCATGTCGGTATGACTCGTGTGCGACGGCCGTTTTTGTCCGTGTCCGGTGTACTTTGGACCGTCGGCGTGTGCGAGCAACGAGGTCCTATCTGTGCGGCAGTTCCTGTGCAGATAGGTCTTTGTCGGGCGGACTCGTCGCCCTGCAGCCCAGCCCCACACGGCCGTCTGGTCAGGCTGGCTGCGTCTGCTTGTCCAGGTAAAACCACTTAAAGGCCCCCCGGGGGGACCAAGGGCACTCGGTGGGGCACCAAGGGGGTGGGGGGCGAGACGGTGTCATACGACCGCGCCTCGGTCACCACTCAGGCGTCGCGCCAACAGCGGCTGTGTGTATACAGCGGCAGCACCAACGAAAGGCCGATCTGTTTCTGTGACCAGCAGAAAAGGCCTAGTTTTTTTTCTTTTCATTTTTTTTTTATTGGCAATAAGGAAGGTCGTAACTGACCTTATTGGACATCTTGAGATTTGCACGGCGTTGTATCTTGTTTTCGTCTAGGGTCTTAAAAAAGCCTTGGCTCCTACCAAGCATAAAGTTGCGATAAAAAAAAAGAAAAAAATATATTTACAGTATTTGAGAAAATGTCAATTAAAAGTAGGGGATAGGATGGGACCGAGAATAGTATTTGCAGAGTGTTTTGACGAGCTGAGCTACATGGTTCGTTGGAAACGAATTATTGTCGAATGCCGTGCCGCGTTTTGGATCGGTCGCGGCTGGCAGGCTGCCACAAGCATGTGCGTCCCCCTCCTCCCACCGGGGGCGCTGCGCTGCGCCGTCATTTGCCATCCTGATTTATTTGAACGTTTCGGCGAGGATGTGCTTTCGACAGTGTTTCCTTTTAAAATGGCTCCCTCTGCGCGCCTCACTGGTCCCGCACGCGGCCCTTGCACGCCGCGTGCCTCCCGCGCCGAACGCACTGCCGGCACGGTGCGCCGGTCCGATTTAACGCGGGGAAAGCTGGCGAGCAGTGCACAGTAGTGGGCCAGAAACCGGTGAAGGCGGCCAAAACTCTGGGCACGTTTCGACCTCCAGAGTCGTTAAATAGTGCTCGAATGCAGCGTATGACCCCTATCAATGGACTCCTTGTTCTCGGAGCTATCCATTGATGGGGTCGTACGCTAGATTGGAGCACTATTTAACGACTCTGGAGGTTGAAACATGCCCAGAGTTTTGGCCGCCTTCACCGGTTCCTGGCCCACTGTGCAGTGCAGCGCTGGTGCGCAGCGGGGGCCGGTTCAATTAGCCAGAATGTACGGCGCGTTATAGCGGGGAATGTAGCGCAGCGCGGCCAAGGACGGCGTTTATTCAATCGGAATTTATGTGCGGGCCCTGTGCTGCACCGAGCCAGCGGCAGCCAGCGGCGCGGGCAGTGCAGTGGGGCAGAGGACCGGCTGTAGTGCTCGAACCGAGCGTGTGACCCCATCAATGGATTGCTCTGAGAACGAGGGATCCATTGATGGGGTCATACGCTCGATTCGAGCACTATTTAACGACTCTGGAGGCCGAAACATGCCAGACTTTTGGCTTCCTTGACCGGTTTCTGGCTTATTGGCCCGGGTGCTGGCCGCCGACGCCGGTCTCCCTGCCCACTGCGGGGGGCTCAGCGCCGCTCAGCGCCGGCCGTAAGCATTAATTGCATGACGTCGTGAACGTGCTCGCCGCTGGCTGCCGTTGGCGCCGCTGCTGCTCCGTTCGGCGAGACGCGCGGCGGAAATTGAAAATTGCTGCCTTCGGTTTTCTCGCTGCGTGCTCGCTGCCGCGGACAGATACGGAGGCCTCTGTAGTTGCGAACGCTCTGGAGACGCTCTGACTCGACGCGCACGATGGCATGATGGAGCGGAGAGCAGGGAGCAGGCCGTGCTCCCCAAACTTGGCATTGCAGTCGCAGCTTCCCGCGCGCCTCCAGCTTCCCTCCGCTGAGTGCAGATAGCGGTCCCTGTCCGTTTTTCCAGCCGGCAAAGTGGCAAAGTTTGTAAGTGCGGCTCGGGCCGGCCGCTGCCCCTGCAATTACATACTGGACTCGCTCCACACGATCCGATCTCGTTCGGGGAGGGAAGACAATGCGACACGGAAACGCCATCCCCGTGTCCTCGTGTGTCTCTGTCGCGGCGTGGCAGCCAGGGCAGCCAGTGGCAGCCAGTGGCGCCCCTGGTGGACGAGCACGGCGGCAGAGGGCCAGAAGACCGGCGGGGCGGCCAGCCCCGCGCACGTGGGGACCACCCGACTCGAAAGTAGTGCTCGGATCGAGCGTCGGTGGGGTGCGAGGCATCCAGTGGAGCACTGTGCTACGAGTCCGGAGATCAAAGCGGGTCTGAGTGGTGGCAAGGTACGCCGGTCTCTGGCGCTCCGCGTGGACGCGCCGTGCCGCAGTTGGCGGTACAGGGCGACACTGCGCGCCAGACAAGGCGCTTTCAATCTCGGGTGCTCCTCCAGGCCCGCGTGCTCGGCTCGGCTCGGCACGGCACGCCTCGGCGGGCCTCCGCTCCCTTCGGCCGCAACATGGCGGCACTTTTGTTGACTTGGCCCATCCGTCAATCTGATCGAATGTGCCCTCGCCGAGTCCCTTTTGGCTGCCCCGGTCTGTCAAAAAAAAAAAAAAAAAAAAAAAAAAAAAAAGAGTAGAAGACGAAGTCTTTGCGCTTTGAGAGTTTTAGAGATGTGCTTCTCCTGGAATTTCGTCCTGGGCGACGTGGTAACAAAAGCGCATCTGTATGGCAATGTCTGCACAGATACGCCTGTAGCACGGACACGGCGTGGTGGGGAATGTGGCGACGGCAGAAGCCGCTGCTGGCCGGGCAAACCAAGTGACAACTGCTCTCTAGCCTCGCCACAGGACGCCTTCATGAAATGCTAGATTTGCCCACTAGTTTTTTTTTTTTTTTTTTTTTTTTGCCTGCCTGGAATGAGCTGGAGCCGATCACGTTGTCGAGCCCGCCCAGGAGTGCCGTGTCGTTCCCTAAAGCGCTCCCCGCACGTGCCTCCCCCCCCCCCCCCCCCCCCACCCCTCCCCACGCACGCACAGACCTCCTCGTAATATATGCCGGCGTAAAAGGCTGCATTTTCCCCCCTTTCCCGGCTTGAGAGCGCCTTGAATTATTCACGATTGGCACTCATATTTGGAATTTGAATTAATATTCCTCCCGCGACCGACCGTTCGCCTCGAAGCAGTGATTGCTGCGAGTCCTGGGTTCGATACCGCCCGGCGTTCGTCCCTTGCTGGGTTTTTTTTCTGTCTTTTTTTCTGTAATTTTTGTTTTGATTTTTTTTTTTTTTTTTTTTGCTGTAGAATGAGATTTTCTGGGGCAAAAAGCAGTGCTTTCCCTCTTGCGGTTAGCTCCGCCGGAGCAGGTAATCTGGCATTGCACGCTTGAGGTGTCGGAGGGGCTGTAGCAGGGCGCTGCCCGCAGAATAAACTGAGGGAGGGACGGCCGGGCGACTCACGGTGGGCCAGAAGACTGCTGTCAGGCGGGCTATTAGATCCCCAGAGTCGTTACTAGTGCTCGAATCGGTCGTATGTTTCGCAACCCCTGCGAACACGAGGCATCCACCCCTTTGATTGGGCTCGCCTAACTCGATCGCGCACTCTGGCTCTGGATATGGTTTCCAGAGTCGCTGCACCGGTCCCGCGCCCCCCCGTCGCCACCACTCGAGCAGACTCGTGCAGCTCGACACAGTATTTCCTCGTTGGTGTCGCGGCAGGTGAGACGCGTCCGTGCAACAAAGGCGTATCCGTGTGGCAGTGTCAGTACAGATGCGCCTTTGTTGCGCGGACGCGTCGCGCCCCTCCCCCGCGGGCCGGTGCCGCCGAGGCCTTGGCCCCTGCCGTCCTCCATAAATCTCAGCTATGTAACCTTGTTGCACAAACTCGATTTTTGAGCCGTTTTGCCTCTTTCTCTTCCTACTCCTCTCTGCTTCTCACCGCCTTCAGTGGTCAAAGTGGGTCAGAGCAGCGGGACCCTTTTTGCAATTCTTGACAAAATGCGGACAAAATTTTATAACGTCGACACGAAAAAAATAATTAAAAATTGGCTGAGGCAGCATTTGTCTTACTTAATTTTTCTACATCGAGAAATGTCGAATTTTCTCCTTAGAGCGCTCTGGATTCACGGGAGTAAAGTTTCGATTGCGAAATTCTCACACCTGCCCCATGGCCGTGTGAGAGTGCTGTACCATTTTTTATTTTTTTTGACTTGGCTATTTTGGTGGCTGGGGCTCGCCGGGGAGTCATGGCGAGGCGAGCGCTTCTTACGGAAATAAAAGGGGTGACCAGAGAAGTGCTACCCGTCGAGCCACAGGCGGCGGGGCACTCCATCTCCAGCGGCTCCAGCCAGGCTCCAGCCAGGCTCCAGCCAGGCTCCAGCCAGGCTCCAGCGGCCGGTGACGCATCCGGCAGCAAGGCCCTATCTGTATCGCCATCCCCGCGCAGATAGGCCCTTGCTGCCGGGACGCGTCGACGGCCACCTGCGCCCGGCCTGTTACAGGGGACGCTTCCGCTCGCCACTTCCCCCTTGCCCATTTTTTCCTTTTTTTTTCTAAATTTATTATTTCTGCCTTGCTTTTTGTTGTGGGGCGGCCCCGGCCGAGGTTGTGGGAGAGATGCGTCTTTTTTATCTCCCCCCTGCTTTTCTTTTTCACTCGGGCGAGACTAGGGCGGAATTATGGTGGACAGCGTTAACGCTGTGGAGTCACCGCCCAGCTCCATCCCATCCCCCGCCCTGAATGTATCAGCTAACAGCAGATTAGGCTGGCCGTCCCTCGGGCGCCCCCCTCACAGTGGGCCAGAAACCGGTGAAGGTGGGCAAAACTCTGGGCATGTTTCGACCTCCAGAGTCGTTAAATAGTGCTCGAATGGAGCGTACAACCCCATCAATGTATTCCTTGTTCTCAGGGCAATCTATTGATGGGGTCACACGCTCCATTCGAGCACTATTTAACGACTCTAGGTCGAACATAACCAGAGTTTTGGCCACCTTCACCGGTTTCTGGCCCACTGTGCGCCTCCCCCGTCCGGCTGGGTGGGTCCCTGTTGGGCTAGGCCCTTGACTTGCTCTCACCTCCGCGGTGCCGACGCCGATCTGCTGGCTCACCGAGCGCACGGCAATCCCCCCACCCAAGTACAAATGCGCTGCTCCACCTTGAAAAAAATAAAAAAAATAAAAAAAAAAACGCGTTTTGATGCATTTCGGCAACAGCGCCCTATCTGTGCGCCGATGACTGCGGGGATAGGCCTTTGTTGCCGGGCAACATCGCACAGTGGGCCAGAATCCGGTGAAGGTGGCCAAAACTCTGGGCATGTTTTGACCTCCAGAGTCGTTAAATAGTGCTCGAATCTGGCGTATGACCCCATCAATGGCTTCCTCGTTCGAAGAGCAATCCATTGATGGGGTCATACGCTCGATTCGGGCACTATTTAACGACTCTGGAGGTCGAAACATGCCCAGAGTTTGGGCCACCTTCACCGGTTTCTGGCCCACTGTGCATCGCACCTGCGTCCGTTGGCACCCCTGTTGCACCGCGCCAAGCTGGTTAGGCGGCATTGTGCGACGGCAGGCGCGGCGGTAGAGATGAAACGGTCCACGGCTCCCAGCAGCAACGACGCATCTGTGCAGTCATTGCCCTGCAGATGCGTCCTTGCTGCTGGCGTCGTCGCGGTGCTCGTGGTTTGCGGCCGCAGACACCGGTCCTCTGGCCCACAGTCCGCAGTGCCGCGGGTGCTGGAGTGGTGGCGGAGGAGCCGGTCGGAACGGCGCATCAATTGAGACGAAACAGCTGCTTGCCCGACGAGACCGCCTGATGGGTAGGCAATAACGCGATGCCGATGCACGCGCGCCTTGCGGGGACGGCCTACCCTGCAGTTCGCAGGCGCTTACCCTCGCACAGTGGGCCAGAAACCGGTGAAGGCAGCCAAAACTCTGGGCAAGTTTCGACCTCAAGAGTCGCTAAATAGTGCTCGAATCGAGCGTATGACCCCATCAATGGCTTGCTCTTCGAACGAGGAATCAATTGATGGGGTCATACGCTCGATTCCAGCACTATTTAACGACTCTGGAGGTCGAAACATGCCCAGAGTTTTTGCCGCCTTCACTGGTTTCTGGCCCACTGTGCGCGGTGCCTCTTCCACAAAGTGCGTGATGTCCATGTCGTACTCTCCCTTGCAGAGCGCGAAGCCCCCCGGCCGCGGCCAAGCTCGCGACGAAGCTCGCCGAAGCGACCGCGACGAGGTCGATACTCGCCATCCTCCTTGCTCCTAATCCCATCCCGCTCCCCGTCTCTCTCCCCCCCCCCCCCCCTTTCCGGTGGCCCCCGCAGCAGGCCCCGTCCCTCCATTTCGTGTTACCCTAAACCTGCCCCCTCCGCGGCCCTTCTCGGAAATATGAATGGAAGGGCAGCAATCATTTTTTTCCCCTCGCGGAGACCTGCTTCGCCTCTTCCTGTTTGGCAGGGTAAAGCCACCGTGGGAAGTTGCCGCGGAAAGAGTTTCTGGCATAATTAATTGTGTCCTTGTCGGTTACTCGCTGCTTGACACAGCCGCGGCAGGAGGGGCGGGCCCAAAGACGTGGCCGAAGTCGGGCTGTATTCAACCGCTGAAAAGTTAAAGAATCGAACATGGACTGCAAATCTGTTTGATTTTCTTAGCATTGTTGCTTTGACTAAGACTGACGAAAAGTGAGATAAAGTCGTGTGTGTGTCCCCTTCCTCATGCAATGCAATGCCCTGCTTCCCTCACTGCCGGCCGCTGGTGAAGCCACCCCGTCGCCAATGATTTCAGAGGCGGCCCGCCACCTACGCCGCGCACAGCCACCCCGGCCGAGATGGCACCCTGCCACCCCCTTCCCTCAAAAAAAAAAAAAAAAAAAAAAAAAAAAAAAAAAAAAACACTTGTCGTCTTTTTGACTCGTCCAGCGTGGAAAGGAGACAGTCTCCCCGCAACAGATCGCTCTGACCCTCGCGCCCCGTGGTTTGGAATTAATATCGCGAGTCTTCCCACGTGCATGTAAAATAGGTACTTCGATTCCAGTGGTCAGTCGTTTTGGTTTTCCCTGTCAGTGCTCAGCAGGGTACTGCGCCCCTCAGCGGGTTACTGGCGAAACACACTTTTTTTTCCTCCGTCCAAGAAGAGCGGCCAATATTGTCCCAGGTGAAGGCGGCTCACAGTGGGTCGGAAGGACGGTCTTGGCGGTCGAAACTCTGAACACGTTTTGCTCCTTGGAGTCGTAAAATAATGTTCTAGTCACCCACCCATGTATTCCTTTGTAGCAAAGATCGTTGGAGTAATTAATTTCAATTCCACATAATTTTAAACGACCCAGAATTCGGGCTGCTGTGGCGGTCTGCCTGTCCACTGCTACCCCGCCCCCCGCACCGAACAACATTTAGAGGAGGTTATGGAGCATCAGGTGTGACCAGCGATTGGCCATTCTGCTGGGCAAATGTTTGTAGAAGGCGGGCAGCGAAAAAGCAACAACATAATTTAAAAATAACAGGAATCGGAGGGGTGGGTGGTCCGCTGGTCCGCGACTACACTCAGAATGTAAGTCGGTTTTACTGTACCATTTTCTGAGTCGGTTCGACCAAGATCGGAACGAATTTATGGTTACATGGACCAGAATTTCGTTGAAGAATGGACTATTGGTGCACTCTGATTCGTCAACGACACATATTTTGTCGATTTCCCCCCTAAAATGGACCCCAAATTCAATTACAACTATCGTTCGGATTAACTTTTAAAAAATCGTCTTTAAATGATGTTTATTTTTCCGCGAGTGTAGGTGACGCTGGGAATGAATGCGTGCAGCATGGTCCATGGGTCCATGGGAAGCTCTACAGCTCTGCACCGCGGGGCTTCGGGCTGCGTTCGAGCCGTCCCTGCTGTGGCACCCTTTTTTTCGGGTCGGGCCGTTAGGGACGCGTCCGAACACGCCAGGCGCGTCTAATGCGTGCTCCAGACGTGGGCCGGGAGGAGAGGCCGGGCGGGTCGGACCAGGGATGGTCCTTGCTCACCTTAGGCATTGTCCTCGCTCGCTGTTGGCGGCCCTGGTGGGTGGGCAGCACCCAAGCACCCCGCTAGATCACCCCGGTCCCTGTTTCCGGGAAGCCTAAGAGCCCAGTGGTTTCCGGGGAAAACTAGGGCCCATCCCAGCCTTGAGCATTGACGGTACTGTCCTCTCCCGTCGGACAGTGCTACGGCAAACGATGCCGATTCAGATCCGGGTTCGGACTTGGCGCCGCCTCGCTGCAGCCAATTGAAAACGCAATATGAATATGGCGGCACATTAACGGGAATGCCTGGTCGCTGTCGCGGCGCCTCATTGGCTGGAGCTGCCCCTCCCCTGGTCTTCCCTTCCCCTCCCCTCCTCCTCTCCCCCAGCACCGGGACATATTTTCGAGCGTATTGCAATCTCCATTACGAGTTGATCGGAATGCCGACTGCTTTTGTGTTGTGCAGTCTTTTCGCGGATAGGAGAGAAAAACGCGGACCGGTTTTGGGCGAACTCGCAACAAAGCTGTGGGTCTGCACTGTTGTGCCTATCACCCCCCGCTCGTCCCGCCAACGCCGCCGCCGCCCGCAAATCGAAAAAAAAGGAGGCGTTGGATGCTTCACTGGCGTTGTATTATAGGGGAACGTTTTTCGACTGGCTGTACACTGTGCTCTCTTGCGCCCCCCGCCCCTCTCCCCCTCCCCTGCACTCAGTAAAATTACTGGATCGAGCCGACTAAAAGTTTTGTGGAAAGAAGAGATTGAATCAACAATTAACTAGTGGGTGCCTACCGTAGTTTCGTCGATGCTTTGACAAGAAAAGTCCGAAGCGTATGACCCTCTTTTTCAGCACCTGTGTCATTAAACTCGTCCGAGTACGAAGCTGATAAAATAGGAGTCAGAAAAGAGCTTAAATTTTTTTTAATGAGTCTTCTGATTTCTTGGTGAAATGAGGGCTAAAGTTACCCTTCCAGGCCCACACACACGCGGCTGGTTATCGCGAGTAAAAGCCCATCAGAGGCCGTCCGTGTTTGGGCGGCCTTCAGGCCTTCAGCTGTCGGCGCCGTGGGGCTGCATCCCGGCAACAAGGGCCCATCTGTGCAGTCATTGCCGTGCAGATAGGCCCTTGTCGCCGGACACGCGGCCCTTTGTGCGCCCGGCCCTCTGGAGTGCGAGAGAGACAGGGGGTACCAACCGGGGGCCGGTCGGCCTGCTGTCGGCGTGGCGGCGGCGTGGCGGGCCCGTACGGCCCCGCGAGTTGGTACACATGCACGACTTATAATTAAGCGCCGTGCTCCCTGCCGGGTCGTGCCCTGCCGGAGCCCGCCGCACAGTGGGCCAGAACTCCGGGCATGTTTCGACCTCCGGGGTTGGTGATGCAGCGCTGGTGCACGCCCCCGCTCAAAGTAGAGTGCTCCTTCGCAGAGCAGGCCAGTGGCGGGGTTGCTCGTTCGGTCTGGACAAACCGTGTCCAGAGTTCTGGCCGCCGACACCGGTCTTCTGGACCACTGCCAGAGGCGCTTGATTCCAGGAGGCGAGCCGTCGCCGCGCGCCGTTCAAGCGGCACACCGCCCCACCAACGCCCCTGAAAACAATTATATGAAATCCCCCAAACACTTGCAGCCATAATCATGCATACGTTATGAGCCCGGCCGCCCCTCCTAATGCCTCGGCGACGCCCCCTCCCCTCCCCCGCCCCCCTCCCACCCACGCCTCGTTTCTCACCAGCCACACCCTCCCCTGTTGTCGCTTTTTGTAAGCCCCCTCCCCTCCCCTCGTGCAGCCCTCCTCTTTTCCTCGCTATCTCGCCCCCCCCCCCCCCCCCCCTCCCCTTCTTCTTCTTGTGGGAGTCCGCTCACTTTCGCGGGACGTTCGTGCACTCAGTGACCCTCGAGAATTAGTGCGAATGGGCCGTTGAGCGACCCTTTACGGCTGACTTGTACTTCTGCCGGTTGTTTGTTCACTGTTGGAAAATGTCAGTCGATTTGGCCCAAGTTTCTAGTAGAGAGCCAGGTCAGTATGGGCATTTTTGCCACTGCGTTTTGGGGTGCTTTGGCGAAACATTTGGCGACTAACATTCTTAGTCAAACTGACGAAATTGTGGGCCTCTGCCGCCGCGAAAATTATTTTCGCCAAGATCTCGCTTGGGAGCAATTTTTTTTTCTTTTTCCCCGGGGTAATTTATGGGGAACTTCGTCAGAGGCAGGTCGCTCCTTCGCCAGGGCCGTATATAATATTTTTCCTGACGTGGACGTTTAACTGGGGGCTGCCCTCGCCAAGGAGACCGTCGTTTCGCACGCGTGTCCCAGTGCCACGTACTCCGGCCACAAGGCGTATCACAGTGGGCCAGAAACCGGTGAAGGCGGCCAAAACTCTGGGCATGTATCGACCTCCAGAGTCGTTAAATAGTGCTCGAATCGAGCGTATGGCCCATCAATGGATTGCCCTGAGAACGAGGAATCCATTGATGGGGTCATACTCTCGATTCGAGCTCTATTCAACGACTCTGGAGGTCGAAACATGCCCAGAGTTTTGGTCGCCGTCACCGGTTTCTGGCCCACTGTGCGTATCTGTGCCGTCATTGCCGTGGAGATACGCCCTTGCTGTCGGGCACATCGCGCCCCGCGGGTGCACGGCAAAGCGTTTTGAATCAGCCAGCGGAGCGGCGCCGCGGACTTGGATTGATTGATTGGGACAGACTCCAGCGGCGCATTCTCTCGGAAGGATATTCTTGTGAAACATGACAATGGCGGCCCAACAGGTGGCAGTCCCGGTGATGAATGGTGCTTTGATGTTGTCATCGACGAGCAGTACTGTCGCGTTCAAGGCCCGTCCAAGGTCTCTATCAGGTTGACGGTGCGGTGCTGCTCACCAGGCCACAGGTTGACGGTCGGTTGACGGTCACCTGGAATGACTCTGGACTCTGGGGGCCACCCAGAGCTTTCGGGCGTCCACTGAAAATACTTCGGCGAGACACATGACCGAATTGCGGCAGTACAAACTGTCTCGCCAAAAAACGGCGAGACTCAAAAGTCATGCCGTAAAAGGGTCATACAAAAAAGTCTCGCCGAAAAAGGGTCATACTTTTTGTATGACCCTTTTTTCGGCCAGACTTGCTGCCCATTCTCTTATGGGAAAAGTATTGCCGAAAAAACGGCCATACAAAAAGTATGACCCTTTTTCGGCGAGACTTTTTTTGTATGGCCGTTTTTCGGCGAGACTTTTTGTATGACCCTTTTACGGCATGACGCCGTGTCTCGCCCTTAAAGCGGCATGAAATCTCGCCTTTCGGTTTTCAGTGATCTTCTCTGGTCTTCTGGCTCACTGTGCGGGCTGGCCGTCTGGCCTGCTGCTGGAGCAGGTGTTAATAAAAACACTTGCAAAGTTTGTGGAAGGGCGCGCCGTGTCCGCTCCGCGCCTGCGCCGCACCAGCAAATTGAAGCCCTCCGCGCCTCCGGGGCTAAGTAGTTATTGCGCCGTCTCGCTCCCTCCGGAAGGAGGAAAGGTGTCCGCAACGCACAGTGGGCCAGAAGACTGGTGCGGCACACCGCTCTTCTGGCGCACTGTGCGCCGCTCGATGCTTAAAGCGGTCTCCCTGAGTGGGTGTCATAATTTATTCATTTTTATTTTTTTTTTACTTTTTCGCGGTGTTGCGTGGGGCACTCCCTCGATTAGCGACTTGTTTGAGTGGTGTGCGGTGTCATAATGGGGTAGGCGGGAAAAAAAAAGCTGTTGGCAACCTCTGGTATTTGATCCCTCGGCTCGCGGAAACGAACTCCCGTCTGTTTTATTTTAGGGGACGGCCGCAAAAGAGCTGGGGTCCCCAACTCGATTTTTTTCGGACTCTGTTTTGCGGTTTTGCTTTATTTCGAACTGCTTTGCGAGTTAAATCCCTTTGACATATTTTCCCCCACCCCGCGTTCATTTGCCATTATTTTCACTCGCGGTTTGACTGCATCGTTATTGCGATTTCATTTACGTGCCTGAAGGTAAAGTCATGAAGGAATGGAGACGAGCGACAAACTTCAGTACGTCTTACAAAAATGTTCTAATAAATGAAACCCCTTGCAGTGCCTTCTATGCAAACCCTCACTGTTTCGAGCTCCCTGAAATCTGGAATATTGCTTCTCGGGCACAACACTGTAGACCCGCACCGCTAAGGGCACCCAAACAAGCCCAGGGTTGTTTTGGTTGGCTTTCGAAACGCGGCGTCCTCCTCACACAGCGCCTTGCTGGCTGCTGCTGGCTCTGCCGGGAGGAAAGGGAAGCCTTGCTTACATCTGGAGGGCGGGTGGTTGTTGCAGCTCTAGGAGCCCTGTAGAGCATTCTAGTGGAAGGGAGCACACTACTGCAGCAGTGCTGGAGGTCGCGCGCGCGAGTGTGCGTGTGAACTCAATGGACTTAGCCTGAGCCCTGCTCACGGACTAGTGCAGCCCTTTGCATGCACCAATTGGCACTCGCCGATCTCTGTACTTGCGCAACGACACCCCCTCCGAAAATAAAAAAATTAAAAATACTGTCGTGGAAAATCTAGAGCAAGTAATACCCTTTTGCGCGATGCATCGCAGCAGCAAAGGCCTTTCTGTACGATTGCCGCACAGATGCGCCTCTGTTGCCGGAATGCATCGAACGGGGTGGCGGCCTCCAGCGGCTCCAGCCCCGCAGGCCTCTTCTCGGCTGCTCGGCAGGCGACGCGTCACGTCACGCGCCTCTTCATTATTCACCTAGCTTTCCCTTTTGCTCCGCTCGGGATGTCAGCCGCGTGGCCAGAAGGAGAGGAGGGGGAAGAGAGGAGGACTAAGATGAAAAGAGATGGGAATGTCTCGCGACGGCCAGGGCCGCAAAAGTCGGCATTGCAGTTGAAAGTTTGGGCCACCGCGTTGCGTTGAGGTGGCTCTCGGAGCGAACGGGAAAATAGAGGAATAGGAAATAGAGGGAGCAAGTTTGGTCTCGGAAACCGAAAAACGGTTTCAACATCAAACGGGAATTCCTCTTGAATGAATGGTGAAGTCGTGGTTGTGATGTTATTGCGGCTCCAAAGGGGCCCTGCCCGCCTCTTTCGCACTCAAGGGTTGGCGCTTGAGTGCGAGGGAGACAGTCTACAAAACGGCCTGCTCGCCGTGACGTGTCGCCTCGTAATTATTCATTAGGACTTTTTCATTAATTACAATATCTCGGCACGAGCTAACCTTTCGTCCAGGCCTAATGAGGTAAGATGCCGGCCCAATGTTGTGGGCCGTTTTTCCTCCTTGGCGAATTTGCATTCATTTGAAATGGAGCGAACGGGGCATGCCCATGGGCTGGGCCCGAAGCTGGGCGGGAAAATGACGCATCTGTTCGTCTATGTATTTTTTTATTTTATTTTTTAACTCTACGTTTTGTATTTTGGGTGGGACCGCGGCAATTGACTCGTCCGCTTTCCCTCAACCTAATCATTCCCATTGTCGAGTGTATCTGCGGACGGCTGACGGACTTATCTGCATTGTCCTCCAGCAGTTATTAGATCCCGTTGGTCTTGACTATATTCAAGGACGCGGCACTGTCATCTCTCTCTCTCTCTTTCTTCGTTTTTTTCTTTTTTTTTCGTTTCATTCTGTCTCGGAGCGAAAGGCAGTTTGTCTTTTGAGGGTGCGTATTGACAGTGGTAACTGACTCGTTAATTAGCGCAGCACAGCGCCACTCCCCACGGCACGGCTTTCCTCCTAATGGAAAAGATAAAGTGAAAAATGAAAAGGGTGGGACTGCCGTTGGTTTTTTTTTGTTTTTTTTTTCGTGCTGGAAGTGTGCCGGGAGAGTTTCCTTAAAATTGACAGAACTCGATAAAGAAGAATTCCATTTAAACAGAAAGTCCCGCCGGCCGCGTCCCAAGGACGGCGCTTGGCTGCGGCTCCTGCAGTGCGTGTTTTTGACTCGCGACTCTCTCACGATTCTCAACAGATTTCTCTGCGATCCCCACAGTCTGCAAATCCTTGAAAACCACGTGAAGGGATTTTGCCACCCCATGGCATCTTTACCCGCGCTATTTTGAAGATTTCACATTCGCGGTGGGTGCGACACTTTCGCGCCAAAAAACAAAAAACAAATTAAAAAAAAAACTACTGTAAAAAGTGGGTGCCACATCCGTCGACGCGGAAAAGAAGCGGTAAACTTTGCCTTGTTCTTGTTTCGGCGGCCGCGCGGCTCCCTGCCGGAGAAGATCAGCTGTTGCGGTGCAAAGTGGAAAAAATGACCCCCCTCCCCCTCCGCACCTCCGCGGCCCTCACTGCCCCCTGCTTCATTGTTTTGAGCGCGCCGCGACAGCTTCAAGCATAAGCCTTAATTTATGGGTGGCGCTGGTGCTCGCCGCCTTTCCTCCCGCCACTACCGACAGCTTCGTCTCCAGACAGGTTCGCCTCGCCGGGGTGACTTCTTGGCCGCCGTGACTGCAGGCTCCTCGGACGAGCTGTCCCTCCTTTAGCCGTGTTGCATTTTCAATCATCGAGACGAAACAAAACAAAAGGCGGTGTCCTTGCTGGAGGGTAGTCCACTTTCCATATATCATGAACCGTTAGTCTACTTTTTGCGGGGGTCAAACTTATTTTCACAAAAAAAAGCAGATATTTCTTTTCTAAAATTCATTCTGAATTAACTAACTAAAGTTGATCTGCTTTAATTTTTGTTCTCCGTCCAGCCAGCAAAGACCGGCCAGTGTGCGCTGGCCCGTGCTTGCCTCGGTGCGTCCCACACCCCTTGTATCCGGGCGTGCGGCGTGCGGCGTGCGGCGTGCGGCCTTCCCAGCTGGCACCGTCGCGCCCTTTAAAGTCGAGGCCGACAAACTTTTTGAATATCAGAACGGAGCTGGAGCTGCGAGCAGGACTCCGGCCCACACGCGCGCCGGGCTCGCGCCGGGCTGGTCGGTGTTGGCTTATTGGGCCGGAAGCGCGGGATGTATGTGCTCGCGGCAGCTCAATAAAATATCCCTGGAATCTCTTTTTCTTTTCTTTTTTTTGGGGGGGGGGGGGGGCGAGGACTCCACCACCGGACCGGTTTTACCTTAATTTTTATCGCTTGGCTTCCCTTGTGATTACGTTCACAGCAGTTGTCTTACTAAATAGTGTTTCAGTCTCAACCTTCAAGCTCCTTAAAAAAATTAAAAAAAAAAAAATTTACAAACTTTGTGAGTGTAGGGGCACTTGTGCCTTGCGTGACGTAACGCTGCCGCCAGACTTGAAAGGAGGTCCGCGGGGCTTATTGGACGCAGCACGCATCCGGGGAAGGAGACGCAGCACTTGTGTCGAAATTGAAACATTCTCGGAGGATGAGGAAAGGGCCAGCGCCCGTAGCTCGCGGGAATTTGAGAGATCATGTGGTCTTCAGAACGGACGTTGGAGAAGTTTGGACACCCTCGAATGTCGGATGTCACTTTTACGACTTGTATTGTCCCGTTGTGAGCCAGGAATGCCGCGTTGGCTGTCGCCGCGCCCGGCAGCGAACAGCAGCCATGTGCCATGATGCGTACAACAAAGTAAAAACATGTGTTTTAAAAAAAAGAAACACGCAAATGAAACGGCACTTAAACAGGCCATTGCGCCGTGCGGCCGCCATCAACGTCGGTGCGCGGCAACGAATGTTGGCTGGCCTGGCATTGCCTGGCAAGCACAGAGTGATTGACTGTCTTGATGATACTTGGATGTCAGAGAGGAACAGGCGGCATGGCCCATTACTCTGTCACTACGGCCCTGGCGAGCAGCAGCAAATCGGCGTGGCGAAAGAAAAAAGAAAAAAAATGCTAGCAGACGACTGGGTTTACACGCCGTGACTTTGTGGTGGTGGCTTGTGAAATTGGCGCTGGCATGTTTTACCGGTCTTGTGGCCCTCTTGCGTCGGTGCATCGCCAAGGTGAGCGGCCATAAGTCACAGACGCACGCCCGTGCGAACAAATGACAAATATGACGCCGGACGTATCACGGCTCTGAAAATATTGGGCGGCGGTCTGTCCTGCCACAAACTGATATGGCGAGATGTATGGCGGGATGGCGGGAGACTGGGGGAGCGGCGGCCATGGCAGCCATGCCTCATGTCGAGCCATCCTGCCGCGCCATGGGCAGCCATGGGCAGCCATGGGCAGGGGGCCGCCACCGGGACGCAGGCCCCGTGCTGCCAATGTGGCTGTGTTTTTATTTTGTTTTCACGAATCGGCGACCGGCGCGGCGCGGGCCCCCTAGTCCTCCCCCAACTGATCGGTAACACCGTAAGCTCATTTTTGAAAGCCCCGCCCATCGGGCCGTCCTCACCTGTTCTTTGGGTAGCCGCACACGCCCGCGGCAACAGAGGCTTATCTGTGCAGCGATTGCCATAGAGATACGCCTCTGTCTCCGGGCACGTCCCGTTGTTTCTTTTCTGTTTGTTATCAGTTGCTCACGACATGATGCTCCGGGGAGCCGTTCCAGCAGCGCTCGGTCGGCATCGCTGTAACGATCGCGAGACGCTCACCCGCCATGCCTGCAGAGAGACTTTGAATGTTTACGCCCCAGACGTTGTATTTGTTTTGCATTTATCTTCGATTCAAAAAGTGGGCCGGGCACACAATGGCTGGAACGGCCGTGCTGGAATTACACGAGAGTTGCTCTGAGGCGTCAGCCGCTGGGCAAGATTTTATTTTCCCGTAACTTTTTTTTTTTGTGAATACCACCAGGTGTGTACTTTTATTTGGCGACTCCCCCCGCCGCGCTTTACCTTTAATTAAAGTGAAGACTTATAGTGCCTTTCGCTGGCGCGCGCGCCGTGGCGGGACGGGCGGGACGCTGTGTGTTGCGGCGCTTGATTTGTCACGGGTCCAGGACCCCGACGCACAGTGAGCCAGACGACCGGTGTGGCTCACCCGGGGCACGCTCCCGTCTGCAGGGTGGCTGCATGGAGCTCGAATGGAGCGGAAGACCTCGTCGACCGATCCCTCGCTCGCGGAGCTGTGCATGCGTCCCATTCGAGCACTGTGTAACGACTCTGGAGGCCTGAACGTGCCCCTCGTTCTGGCCGGCGACACTGGTCTCCTGGCCCACTGCGCGCTGCCCTGCTTGTCCTAATGACCGTCCGCGCTGCTTGAAATGAGGGCTGCAAGAAGGCAGAGGCCCGGCGACGCATCCGGCGACAAGGGCCTATCTGTAGGGTCATTGCCGCACAGATAGGCCCTTGTTGCCGGGATGCGTCGCGGGGTTCTGTCAGTGCCTAACACCCCTCGTGCTACCACACCTCCCCCTCCCCCTCCCCCGCTGTCTCTACTTTCATCAAACCGTCCGGGCTGCGGGTGCGGCTGCTGGAATCAAATTTTGCCAAACGTTACTCTCCTCGAAACAGGCCGTGATCTTGGCGCATAGTTTCTGTTGTTTCTTCCCGACTAAAGTCTCCCCCATCTCGTTGTTGTCCGCACTCCGGTCGCGGTGCCTGTCGCTGACCAGCAGCCCCCACCGTGGCACAGTGGGCCAGAAACCGGTGAAGGCGGCCAAAACTCTGGGCGTGTTTCGACCTCCAGAGTCGTTAAATAGTGCTCGAATCGAGCGTATGACCCCGTCAATGGATTCCTCGTTCTCAGAGCAAGCCATTGATGGGTCACACGCTCCATTCGAGCACTATTTAACGACTCTGGAGGTGGAAACATGCCCAGAGTTTTGGCCGCCTTCACCGGTTTCTGGCCCACTGTGCGTGGGCCAGAAGATGGAATCAGCGAAACTCTGGGCGAGAGAATCTTAGCTGAATAGTTATCGGAACGCGACATCTTCCCACCAAATGCACTGCTCTGAGAAACAGAGGAATCCCCGTAAGAGGTCGCACCTTCGACTCGCTGTGGAAATGAAAACTAATGCCGGTCCCCTCGCCCACCGTGTCGAGGAAGAGGCACTGCCCGTGTGCTGAGCTCTGGCCATCGGCACCGGTCTCCCGGCCCACTGTGCGACCGCACGCGCAAATTGACTTACTTCTGCGTCAGGGCCCCGCGCCACACCCCGCCAAGGCACAGTGGGCCAGAAACCGGTGAAGGCGGCCAAAACTCTGGGCATGTTTCGACCTCCAGAGTCGTTAAATAGTGCTCGAATGCAGCGTATGACCCTATCAATGGACTCCTTGTTCTCGGAGCAATCCATTGATGGGGTCATACGCCAGATTGGAGCACTATTTAACGACTCTGGAGGTTGAAACATGCCCAGAGTTTTGGCCGCCTTCACCGGTTCCTGGCCCACTGTGCAAGGCCCGCGCGAGGTCAGAGCTCCGCGCGGCGGAAATCTGTCAGCGGGCCGCCCCTGGCGAGCCACACATCAGGCTCGGGACTTGACACTTGGAGAACGAGATCCAGAATGAAATTAAAAAGGAAACCGTCATTGCAGGCAAAGAAGTGGGAATGGCGAGGGATTTTCCCACGAATTGGGCGCCAGGATGACCCGGCAACAAAGATGTATCTGTGCCGGCATTGCCCCACAGATAGGTCCTTGTTGCCGGGACGCTCCGCCGATCCAACTCGGAGACTTACCATTAACTGCCAGTCGATATCCGATACTTTCCCTGACTTGTATCCTTTCCTGATCTCGGTGACACTCGCTCCGCCATCAGGGGGCGATGCAGCCAGCGATACAGAGTCATCTGTGCCAGTCTGGCGACGGGAGGTATTTGCAAGGAAGGGGAGGGGGACTGCGTAACGATATTCTGATGGCGACGGAGTTTTGCACGGCGGCGTCCTCGCGCAGTCCCACGCACTCCCCGACTCCGTCTGGCAGTTGACTGTGATCTGACTTGGCCGCGTCGTGCTCTGCATCCGCTGTATCTCCGTTAAAAATGGGCCATTTTAGGCCATTTTAGGCGACTCACTCTAGGCCTGAGTCAGTATGAAAGAATGCACTTGGAAATTTGTTTTGCATGGCGGTCGAAATACCGTGGAGATTATAGCTGCATCAAAATTGCCGAGGCGAACTTGCATGGTCAGCTGGCCAGCGAGTGGAGGAACACAAGCAACGGCGCTCTGGAAATAATACATGAAATATTCACGCTCAACCTTTGGAGGAGGAAGGGGACTGACCAGGCGAGGCCGCTGGACAAGGCCACTCGTGTGCGGCTCGGCACGGCACGGCAGTGGTTTGTCGGGCAAGGCCAGGCAAGGCCAGGCATGCGAGGGAGCACAGTGCGCCAGAGGAACAAGTCTGGACACCATTTGATCTCCTGAGCCTCCCAGCACTCCATTTTGTGCACCTTCTCGTTACCAAAGTACAGAAATTTTTTTCCAGTATTTTTTTTAAATGTCCTCTTCAATCTTCATAAGCCTGACTGTTTTTCAAAGAGGCCGCGCAAGGAGCGTTAATTACACGCGTGAAAAATCCCCCTCCTAATGGCGAGCGAAAAAGTTTCCGGAGAAGTTGGTAGTGTGCGGGAGGCTTATATGTTGACCGCGATATCTGCGGTCGCTCTCCGACACGGATGGCCGGGGCGGTCTTTTTGAGGGCCCCCCTGCGGTTCGGGTTAGCCGGTATTGGTTTTGGCTGAGGTTTGCGGTCAGACGCGCTCACCCGGTGTGTGTGGTGTGTGTGTGTGCGCGTGGTCTGGCGGCGCGTCAGAGCAGGCAGTGCGCCTTGCTGGAGTGAGGGAGGGGCTGCTGCGCCTGCACTCGCTGAGCATACTGCGCCACGCAGCCCGGGGGCCTATCTGTGGCGCCGCAGCCGCGCGGATAGGACCTTGTTGCCGGTGGGGCGTGCACTGGCGCATCGCGTGCCGTGTAACCGCGGCGCTGCATGAGCAGGTCGAGTGGATGCCCGCCGTGTTGACTGGGGCTCACGGCAACAAAGACCTATCTGCGAGGCCACGGCTGCGCGGGTGCGCCCTTGTTGCCGGGGTGCGTGGCACGGCTCTTGGCCCTGTGGATGCACTGCGGATGTGTCGAGTGAAGCGCGCCCGCAATGGAGTCGTTGGAAAGAGTCTGCTGACCGCGGGCACCGGTCCTCTGGCACGCCGGTGCCACAGTGGATATGCCAGAAACCGGTGAGGGCGGCCAAAACTCTGGGCATGTCTCGACCTCCAGAGTCGCTAAATAGTGCTCGAATCTGGCGTATGACCCCATCAATGGATTCCTTGTTCTCAGAGCATTCCTTTGATGGGGTCATACGCCAGATTCGAGAACTTTTCAACGACTCTGGAGGTCGAAACATGCCCAGAGTTTTGGCCGCCTGCACCGGTTTCTGGCCCACTGTGCTTGCGCACCCGGCCGGCCGTGGAACGTTTAAAGAGGCACTTGCCTAGGATGGCCGCCCCGCCCCGCCCCGCCCCGCCCCCACCCCGGTGTGGCGGGCCTAGGTACGCTGAGCCCCTTGAGCCGGCGTGTCGTTCCGCCGCGTGCGCTTTGCTGCGACATCTCGTAGCCCCGCTGTCCAGACCCCACCACGTCCCGCCCCCGCCCCTCCCTATGTGCCTGGATGTCTTTCTGCTGATCGAATTGGCCCTCCGCAAGGTGCGCCGGGCGTCCTGTGGCCGAGGCCAGAAGCCCGATCAGGTTTCGATCTCTAGCTCCGTCGTGCTCGATTCGAACCACGATGTCTCTGCCAACGGCTGGCTGCGTGCGTTTCATTCGAGCCCTAGTGAAGGTTTGTTAGGAGCGGGCGAGCCGGCGACACCGGTCTCCTGGCCCTCCGTGCCCGCCATCCCGGGCGGGGGCGGGGCTCAGAGCGGCCGGGCAGGGCCATCCCTGCATGGCCGGAGCAGCCCGGATAAGTAGAGCGTCCGCCCGGAAATGGCCGCGGGCAGCGCTCCAAAGAAGGCCCGGAGGTCGGGTCGGGCCGGTGCCGGTGCGACACTTGGGGGTCAACAGGCACACACCCCGAATGCCTTCTAGCGACTCGGCCGGAACGCGCTGGCCCAGCGGGGTCCTTTCTAGGAACGGGTTTTCTGTCTAAAAAGGCGTTTGCGGCGTTTGTAATTTTTTTTGTTTTCAGACCGTGAGATTGAGTCACCATTCACGGGTACTTTTTTTTGTAACCTTTGTCGTCAGTTTTAGTCATCACCTTACTGTAAGAAAAACAGAGCCCGCGCTCATCTGTAAAATGCAGACAGGCTGCAGGTGGGCACAAAAACATCTGCGGTCCTCACACACCCACGTTTGAAAGTGAGGGCTCTATGTCCGTGCCAGGCGGCCACAGTGAGCCAGAAGACTGGTGCGGGCGGCCCACTGTGGGCCAGAAAACCGGTGGAAAGGCGGCCAAAACTCTGGGCATGTTTCGACCTCCAGAGTCGCTAGTTCTCGAATCGAGCATATGACCCCATCAATGGATTCCTTGTTCTCAGTGCAAGCCATTGATGGGGTCATACGCTCCATTCGAACACTATTCAACGACTCTGGAGGTCGAAACATGCTCGGAGTTCTGGCCGCCCTCCACCGGTATCTGGCCCACTGTGGCGTGGAGCGCCTGTGATGGAGCGGGTAGGCCAGGCGGTGGACGCAGGTGCGTTGCGGGTCGGCCTACCCCGCACACCGCAGGGGCTCCGGGACACTTTGCATGAATGAGTTACTCTCGCCGATCCGACCCGATCGACGTTTTAAACGGATGTTTATGTCAGGGAAAGCGCATGGACGCATCTCAGCAGGAGAGACAAATGTAGAGAGTGACCTCCATCCAGGGTCATTTTTTTTTTTTTTTTTTTAATTTAACTGTTGGGAAGTGCCGCAGTGTTTTCGAAGTACATGCATGCAGTTAGGAGTGATATTCAGCAAAACTGATAAAATGTATTGAATACTGTTGTGAGGAAGGCCTGGGCAGGTTTCGGCGCCGGCGTGGTGCCTGTGAAATGTATAGGTTCTCCCAGCTGCCGCTCGCCTGAACGGAGAGGGCCACCATCACCGCCACTGACGCTGCGCCTCCGTCACGGCCCCGCCAGGCCCGCTCCCCGGTGGGTCGGAAGACCAGCGTCGCCAGCCCACACTCTGGACACGTTTCCACCTCCAGCGTCGTTAAATAGTGCTTGAAATCGAAACGCTCACCGTGTAGTGGCTCTGGAGACCACATCGTCTCCAGATTTTTTTTTATTTTTTTTTTTTGATTTTTTTTTTTTTTTTTTTTTTTTTTGCCGCGCTGACTTTGGTCCTCTGGCTCACCGTGACACTTCCACCGCCCGGCATCCCCCTCCCCGTCGCAGCCAGTAAGTTCCAATCACCTCCGCTCGGATCAGTAACGCGGCTGTCGCGTGCCGTTTTCTGCCCGGGTTCGTGACTAGCTGTGACTGGCGGACTCGCTGCGACCCCTGGCGCGCCTTGGCGGCTCAGCCTAAGACCCCCCCTCTACAGTGTCCTTAGAGCGGGCTGAACGCCGTTACGCACCGCTTTCTCGCCGAGATCCCCGCTGGCACCTGGACCACTGCCGCTCCCTCCCTCGCGACGGACTGCTCTCCCGCCGCCCACTCTCCATTCCCACCAGTGACTGAGTCACGCGCCGCACCTGGCCGTGTCATGCTCCAGGACTCGTCCTTCGTCCTTGCCCGGCTGCAGGACCACGCCGGTAACGAGGCCTGCGTGGCCTGTGCGTCTCACAGTGGGCCAGAAACCGGTGAAGGCGGACAAAACTCTGGGCATGTTTCGACCTCCAGAGTCGTTAAATAGTGCTCGAATGGAGCGTATGACCCCATCAATGGATTCCTCGTTCTCAGAGCAAGCCATTGATGGGGTCATACGTTCGATTCGAGCACTATTTAACGACTCTGGAGGTCGAACATGCCCAGAGTTTTGGCCGCCCTCACCGGTTTCTGGCCCACTGTGGACCGCCCGGGGCAACACAGACCTATCTGTGCGGCGATTCCTGTACAGATAGGTCCTTGTTGCTGGCCCGCCGTTATTGCAGCTCGGTCGTTTCCGCGAGACAAATTCGTTGCTTCCGGGTGCGATTTACGTGACGCGGTGTGGCGTCGGTGCGCGGCTTACCTTGCCGGCGTCACTGCATCACGGGAGGGCTTAGGCTGGAAATAATTGCTGCAGCTGGTTGACTCGGCGAAGGAACTCGCGTTTAAGGGCACTGGATAGTTCGAGACGACACCGGTTCTCTGGCATATCCCCTGCGCAGGCGAGGCGAGGCGCCCTACAGAGTGGCACTGCTTTCTGTTGCAGACTTGGCGGGCACCCAAGTCAAGTTCAACCGGATGGGGGACGGGCTGGCGCGTTACGACATCAGCAACTACCAGCGCGCCGAGAACTCCTCGGGCTACGTCTACAAGGTGAGCCAGCGTGAGCCAGCGCGTGAGCCAGCGCCACCGAGCGACAAAGACCTATCTGTGCGCCACTTGCTGTACAGATAGGTCTTTGTTGGCCGGACGCGTCGCAGCCTGCATGCAGGGGTGAGAGTGTGGTGCGACGCGAGCGCCCCCTAGCGGCCGAGCCGACAAACTTCGCCATCTTACGCGGACCGAGTCCCGGCGAGAGTCAACGTGTTGCCGCCTCCTTTTGACAATACATCCGAGAATGGGCTGCGCCGCGCGTTCGAACTCTGAACGCGCTCTGATCCCCAGAGGCTCTCAGTCACGCTTGAACCGACCGTGTCGACGACCAGGGTCGGCTTCTGGCCGCGCAGAGCTGCACAGTGGGCCAGAAACCGGTGTAGGCGGATAAAACTCTGGGCGTGTTTTCGACCTCCAGAGTCGTTAAATAGTGCTCGAATCTGGCGTATGACCCCATCAATGGATTGCTCTTCGCACGAGGAATCCATTGATGGGGTCATTCGCCAGATTCGAGCACTATTTAACGACTCTGGAGGTGGAAACATGCCCAGAGTTTTGGCCGCCTTCACCGGTTTCTGGCCCCACTGTGAGCTGTCGCCGCCGACACCGCGGTGTCCCTGGCTCACCGTCGAGCCCGCGGAGTTGGAGTCGCTCTCCTCACCTGGAATGGGCCACTTTTAGGCCCCTGCTGCGCCCCCCCCCCCCCCCCCCTCCGGCGTCTGCTTTGACTGCATGCTAGGGTGGGAGCGGTCTGGTCGCCTCCTCCACAGTCCAGCGTGCTACGCCATCTTTGATAGCAGAGACACGAGCGGCTCATCAACATCCCCACGCTTCGAAATAGCCGCATTTAAAACCAAGTTTCGGAGCAAAGTTGCGTCCAGACCACCTTGTCGTCAACTCGAAAAAATTAAAGGGGCGCCTGGCTCACTGTGCAGGGACGCAACTTGCGACGGCAGCGACGCCCGCAAGCCTGTCGAGCCGAGCCATCAAACTTTGAAGGGCGGGGATTGTGAATATTGCTCACAGTGGAGCCAACTGCCGGAGCCCAGAAGCCCCCGCTCACTGCAGGACAACTGTTTGGCGAGAGGGGAGAGGGTTGACAGGGCGTGGTGCGGTGGTGCGGTTTGGCGGGTGGCAGCCCTGTGCCCGCGCGCGGCTCCGCTGCGTGGGGCGGTACTGCAGTGCTATGCGGTCCGCGTGGGCCAGACGACTGGTGCCGGCGGCCCAAGCCCGATTCACTATGGAAACTGAAATTGTGTTGCTTCTTAAAAACAAAAAAAAATACCTGGAGTAAGAGGGAGATTGCCTCGTCGGTTGGTGCGCTGTCTCACCCGTTGCTTGACTTGCTTCCAGACCGTGGGCTGGTGGCTGGAGACGCTGGACCTGGACGTGGACGCGCTGGCCTGGACCAACGCCTCCAGGAGCGTGCCCACCTCGACGTGCTCGGAGCCCTGCGGCGTGGGCATGATCAAGCGCCACCACAAAAAGGCAAGGCTCGCGTCGTCCGAAGCACGGGACAGCCAAAACTATGGCCACGTTGTCACCTCCAGAGTCGTTAAATAGTGCTCGAATCGAGCATATGACCCCATCAATGGATTGCTCTGGAAACGAGGAATCCATTGATGGGGTCATACGCTCCATTCGAGCACTCGACTCTGGAGGTCGAACATGCCCAGAGTTGTTTCTGGCCCACTGTGCGGTGTTGGCTGCCCGAGTCAAACTACATTCCCCTGCCAACGAGGAGCGAGGAGTCCATGGGTGGGACCACGCGCTACGCCGCTACGCGCTCGGTTCGAGCTGCTGCTCAACCGCTCTCGGATGCCGGGCCGTGTCCGGAGTTTCGGCCGGTGCCCGCTGTGCCCGCTGCGCCCCGGAGCTGCCGGAGCCCTCGTGCTCTCTTCCGGCACAGCCCCCGCCGGACCGGAACAGCGAGTCCGGGGGCGGCCGCGTGCCCGGAGCCGCGCCCGAGTCTGTCCAGTTTCCTGTCCTTCTATAATTGCGCGCTGATTGGGCGGGGACGCCGGCCTCACGCTGCCCCGTCCGACCCGGCCTGACGTCACGGCATATTGCTCGGGGTCGCCCCCTGCTGCACGGTGGGCCGCAAGACCGCCGCAAGACCGGTGCAGGCGGCCGAAGCTCTGGACTCGCGCCTCACCTCCAGAGTCGTTAAATATTGCTCCAACGACCCCGTCAATCAAGTCACTCATGGAGCAGCCCAGATGTTCAATTCGAGCGCTATTTAACGACGTCGGACGTCGTAACGCGACTAGAGTTTTTGCACCCGCCGGTCCTCTGGCCCACTGCGTGTGACGAGTTTATGTGCTAATTGGAGTTGGTCCGTATCTTTGCGCGCCCAATCCATGCGTTGCCCTGCGGCGAGCGCGCGAGTTCGTTAGGCCCGAACGACGCGGACAGCCCTTCGGGTCCGTTCGGGTCCGTTGGGGTTCCCGGGGGAGCCTCCCTCAGCCTCCAGCTGGGCAGTTCGGACCGAGTTTGCCGGAGATAAGGGGAGCCGGGCCCTTAGGGACGGCTCGCAGGCCGGGCTCTCCTTGGGCATCATTTTCCTGCCCCCCCCCCCCCCCCCCTTCCGCCCCCTCCGCCCACTCCTCACTGCTTCCCTAAACAGCCCCCGCATCGCCGTCGTCGCGTCGCACCTCTCACGGACACGTTGCTGCAGCTGAGCCGCCGCGCCGCCGCACTCCAGATCAAGTGCGACTGTCGGTCACTGAAAATATTTCCTCTCAAACCGCCTCCACTTACTTGATACAGCCCGTTGTTTTCATTGCCATAGCTTTTTCCATTTTTTATTATTATTATTATTATTTATTTATTTTTAGTTCTTTTTTTTTTTGGCGGACGAATTTTTGCGTGTTCCTGGTTCCGCCCCGGGGCAGCACTTTTTCCTTGTCTCGGGCAGGGAAATGGCGGCTATTCCTGGCGGGAAATTTGATAGAGCTATCCGCACGGAGGAGCCGAGCCGAGCCGAGCACGGTGACAGCGCCACAGCGGTACACGGGGGAGGGGGAGAGGGAATACCGCGGGAAATACAAGGGTCGCCAACCTCCCCAGCAGACATCAAACTCTCCCCTCGAAAGAGGCCAATCTGTGCCGTAAATGTCGCACAGATAGGCCTTTGCTGCCGGGATACGAGGGCTGGCGCGGCGCGGCCATCTCCAGGGATGTGTGAGAGCGGGATTCGGCGGAAATTACGCAGCAGCTTCCACAGACGTCGCGGCGACGCGGCAACAGCCCCATGAACGATCGGGCGGCGTCGGCAGCGCCGTAAACATGGACCAATACGAGTCCCAGCCAGGGAGGCTGGAGGCGGGGAGAGGGGCTTGGCGGTGACTGAGCGGCCCCGCACAGTGGGCCAGAAACCGGTGAAGACGGCCAAAACTCTGGGCATGTTTCGCCCTCCAGAGTCGTTAATTAGTGCTCGAATCGAGCGTATGACCCCATCAATGGATTCCTCGTTCGAAGAGCAATCCATTGATGGGGTCACACGCCAGATTGGAGCACTATTTAACGACTCTGGAGGTGGAAACATGCCCAGAGTGTTGTCCGCCTTGACCGGTGTCCGGCATGTCCACTGTGCGCCGGGCCGCAGCCACCTCGATCAGGCCGCGGTCAACGCCTGCTCCGCGGCCACTGTACTGCGGGGGAGGCTTGCGGCCGGCATGCAGGTGGTGGCGGGGCGGGGCGGGGCGGGCCGTCGGGCCGCACTGCAAAGTTTAATGTGATCCACCGCCGCAGGAGCGCCACCAGCGCCACAAGCTCTCATCTCACTAACTCCGTCGGAAACCTGCTGCTGCCCGGGAACCTTAACGAACTTGCGGATTCTGGCGGCCCGGCCCGTAAACGGTTGCCATGGTTACCACTGCGTGAGGCTGGGGCGCCTCTGGTGTTGTCGTCGCGATGCACAGCTGCCCCTTCGGCCCCTGGTTAGCGCCACCGTCTCACAGGTGCTGCGGGTGCGGGACATTCTTGACTCGCTGTGGACAGCCCTTCCCCCGCCCCTCTTCCATCTCCAGCTCTCGACGCGTAGTCCTCTACTGTATTTCTCTCCCTTGTGTTTGTTTGCACCGTAAAAAGTAATTTCCCGCCTTGGCCGCCAGGCGGCGCTGCACGGTGGGCCAGAGGACCAAGCGACTATTTAACGACTCTGGAGGTCGAAACATGCCCAGAGGTTCGGCCGCCTGCACCGGTCCTCTGGCCCGCTGAGAGACCGGCAGACAGGCCGGCTGTTATTGTCAAAGGGTGCGGCGTGGAATAGCTCTGCACTGTCTGCACCGCTCTGCACCTGGATAATGAGGCTTTTATTGTTTTGCCTTTCTGGGCCCGGCCGCGGCGCCGCGCCTAGCTCCCCTTTGTCCGCGGGGCTGTCTTTGTGTGCGCGGTCGGCGGTTGCATTTAAGACTCGCTTAATTGGTTTGCCCGCGGCCGCGCCAAAGCCCCTTCGCACCGTCTGTGTTCGCGCGGCGGCCCGCTGTGCTGTGACGCCAGAGCCACGCATTAATCTAACAGGGTTTTTTTTATGGTTTTTTTTGCGTTTTTTTTTAACTTTTAGTTTAAAAAAAAAAATTATTTTGTTGAAATCGACACCCATCAGTACCCGCCACACAGTGGGCCAGAAACCGGTGAAGGCGGCCAAAACTCTGGGCGTGTTTCCACCTCCAGAGTCGTTAAATAGTGCTCGAATCGAGCGTATGACCCCGTCAATGGATTCCTCGTTCTCAGAGCAAGCCATTGATGGGGTCACACGCTCCATTCGAGCACTATTTAACGACTCTGGAGGTGGAAACATGCCCAGAGTTTTGGCCGCCTTCACCGGTTTCTGGCCCACTGTGCGCCATGAGACGTATTGACGGTACCCTTTCCCGCCGCAGGGAGACGTCTGCTGCTGGATCTGCGACACCTGCGAGGAGTACGAGTACGTCTACAACGAGTCGACGTGCGCCGACTGCGGCAAGGGCTCCTGGCCCTACCCGGACAAGCGCTCCTGCTACGAGCTCGACGTGAGTACAGTCACGCTACTCACAGTCGCTACTCACGCTGGCATCTAAGCAAAATAAAAAATAAAAAAATTAAATTAACAAAATTTAAAAATTTTAAAAAAGTCTTTTTTACATTTTTAAAAATTTGTTGTTGTTGTTTTCTGTTGCAGGTCCAGTACATCCCGTTCTTCTCGCCCGTGGCGTACGGCCCCATCGTGATCGCCGCCTCGGGGATCGCCTTCACGCTGGCCACGGTGGGCGTCTTCGTGCGGTACAACGACACGCCCCCTGGTGAGGCACGGCGCAGCAACAACGACGTACTGTGCAGTGGATTGGCGGACTGACGTTGCTGTTGCTTGGAGTCGTCGCGTCGGTCCGCAGCGCGCTGCAGCGGGCCAGAAGGCCGTGCCGACTGGCTCTGAAGGGAACCCCGCACAGCCCGGGGAAGTCCCACGCTGGAGCGATATAATTCAGCACGCATTCCCTTGTTGGTTTTGTTTCTTTCGTCCAGAGGGCCATCAGCTTTTTTTTTAGCAGATGACATCTCAACATCTCAAAGAAATATCAATAATTAGTATAACACAGAGAAAATAGTAATAATTGAGGTGTCAGCATGCTTGTACTGCAGTGAAGGTGTAGGTAGCAGTGTGGTGTGGGGGTGTTGGGGTGCTGGGGCGAGGCCGCGTCCGACCGCCGCGACCGCGGCGACCGCGGCGTCCGCCGCCCGCCGCGCCGCGTTCGCCTCGCCCTCGGCTCGGCTCTTGGCTTGGCGCGGCTCGGCTCGGCGTCTCGGCCAGGCAGGGTGGGGACGGAGCCGGCAGAGCCCCTGCCCCCACCAGCTGCGTCGCTCCCGTCCTCCCCCCCCCCCCCCCCCTCGCCCTCCCTCGGTCTCTGCCGCTGGTGCGGCACTCGACCCCGCCACGCCGTGCCCTAAACAAAACATTACCGCCGAGACGCCGTAAACAAATAAAGGGTAGAAGTTGGTATGATTGTTATTTAGTTCTAAATAAATGACGCGGCAGTCAATGCGAATGCTCCGTGCTGGAACAAGCACGTACGAATTTGAACGGAAGTTGTGCGACAATTTTCTTTCAGATCATGGAAATTGTCACATCAAAAGAAAAAGGACTATTCAATAATGCGATAATAACCGCCTCTCTAAAACCGCCATACGGCAAGCGTCTAATTTATCACGTGCTTGGCTTCGCACCCTGCGACTAGTTTTGTAAATGTTTTCACAAATTTTATTTTTATAGAAAAGAACTATTACACAAGCGCCAAAGATCCTATTCATGGCTTACTCTCCCTAATTTAACAATATTAGAAGACTTTTTTCTGAAAGAGATGTCATCTGCTGCCTAGACCTTCCTGGGATGGGCTATTTTTTTTTTTTTTATTTGCACGTTCTTTCGCCAGGGGGCATTTACTGCGGCTCCGCCGCCCCCAAACCCTGCGACCTCCCCCCTCCCCTCCCCCCGCCCGCAAAGTTGTGACACCTGATGGCCGGCGCTCTCGCCACGTGCCTCGGACTTGGCTGCACTCCCCACCCCTTTCCTCGTCTCCGTCCTTGGCTGGTGTGCTCCAAGAGGGACGCACTGGATGCTCCAATAGGAAAGGCCAGGCGCTCCCTTTACCGTCTCCGCCTTCACTAATTGCGTCTGTTTGCAGGTGCGCGCGACGGGCCGCGAGCTGAGCTACGCACTGCTCATGGGGATCACGCTGTGCTTCGCCAACACCTTCATCCTGCTGCAGAAGCCCTCGCTGCTCATGTGCACGCTGCAGCGCTTCTCCGTCGGCATGGGCTTCTGCATCATCTACTCGGCCCTGCTCACCAAGACCAACCGCATCTCGCGCATCTTCGACTCGGCCTCCAAGTCGGCGCGCAGGCCCAAGTTCATCAGCCCCAAGTCACAGGTGCGTAGCGTACCAAATCCCAACGGGAAATAACTTCAGCAAATTTGGACTCCAAATTCATTGATCAGTTCGGAATTCTGTAAAAATTCTTGAATGTCAGTGAAAATTCAGTAAAATTCCCTGAGTCAAAATTCAGGAAAAATTCATTGGAATTCAATGGAAGTATTTCAACAGTTCCTTGTTATTTTAAACCGAAATTCAATAAAATTCGCTCAAAAAGTTAGTTAAATTCCAGACTTTGCGCACTAAAATGGCGAGTTATTTCCCCTTGCCAGAGTCTGCTGATCTAGCGCGACTTGAGGTCCGACTCGAATCGATCGCATCCGCCCATCAACAATCCCCCCTTAGTTCCTCGCGTCCGGAGTGTGTCTAACACGGCAGTGCAAGCAAGCCGTGTAATAAAGCAGCGGTGCCGCGAGGGAGCGTCGTAGCGGGGAGTAGCGCCAGCTAGCGGCAGCTAGCGGCAGCGTCCGGGAGGCGGGAGGGGAGGCGCGTCTAGTTGGCAATACTCCGCGGACGGGACGGGACGGGCAGGGAGTGTTCTCTGAGGCGGTGGCCGATGCCCCTCTGTCTCGGAAGCCTCAGTTCCCGACGTGGAATGGGATGGGACGAGGGTGGGGCGCCTGATGGGTAGGCAATACCGCCTCGTCCATGCACGAGTGCTTTGCGGGATGGCCTACCCTCAAGTTCGCAGGCGCCCATTGCTTTTTTTTTTTTTTTTTTTTTGATGGTTGGTGTGCTTTGATGCCGCCGTGTGCTGCAGGTGCTCATCACGGTGGCGCTGATCCTGGTGCAGACGCTGGCCACGTTCGCCTGGCTCGTGGTGGAGCCGCCGGGGACGCGCTTCGACTTCCCGGACCGGCGCCAGGTGTGGCTCAAGTGCCGCATCCACGACGAGTCCTTCCTGCTCTCCGAGCTCTACAACATCCTCCTCATCTGCGTGTGCACGGTGTACGCCTTTAAGACGCGCAAGATCCCGGAGAACTTCAACGAGAGCAAGTTCATCGTGTTCACCATGTACACGACGTGCGTCATCTGGCTGGCCTTCCTGCCCATCTACTTCACCACGCGCCACGCGCAGGAGGTACGCACAGTGGGCCAGAAACCGGTGAAGGCGACCAAAGCTTTGGGCATGTTTCGACCTCCAGAGTCGTAACACAGTGCTCGAATGGAGCGTATGACCACATGGATTCCTTGATCTCAGAGCAATCCATTGGTAGGGTCACACGCTCGATTCGAGCACCACTGTGGTACGGCCCACAGACTCCGACAGTGTCCACTGCTCTCTGTGCATCGAGAGTACAGCGCGCCCTGCATGGTGTCGACAGGTGCAGGCGCTGACGCTGTGCGTGTCCATCTCGCTGTCGGCCTGGGTGTCGCTGGGCTGCCTGTTCGCGCCCAGGTGTACATCATCCTGTTCCACCCCGAGAAGAACGTGCGGCGCCTCACCATGAGCACGACGTACAAGCGCCGGTCCGGCGGCCGCGCCTCCACCATGCCCACCGCCACCACGGCCATCACCGACCACAACGACCACAACAGCAAGGCGTCCGCGCTGGCCGGCCGCCGGGCTCTGGCCACTACCAAGGTGAGCACCACGCTCTCAAGTCTGTGTCTGTCGTCCTAGCCACCAACATGTGTTTTTTTTTTTTTTTTTGTAGTTTAACAATAAACAAATAGTCCTTGTCTCTCTCAGATTTGTAAACAATGTGCATACATCATCCACCAGCGAACAATTCCAGAAGACGTTACCGATGACCCTTTGGTTGCAGCCTGCACTCCAGTGGGACAGCAAGTGGATCTGGTTGTCTCCCAGTCTCCTGGCCCGACGGGCTCAACCAGCACTAATGTAGCAGAAGGTCATGAAGCTGCAGCCCTTTTGTGAAGAACATGCGTCACTGCTCACCGTGCTCGCCTCCTATTCAAAGCGAGTCCGTGGGCGGGGCCAGCATTGATTACTTCTGCTTTTATTTCACCATCTTGTTCAACATCTTGAAGGGAAATGAGCTATTCGAAACATGTGATGGACAGTTTGATACATTAGCGAATTTCTTCTGGAATGGAGCCACTAGGTTAACACGTCACTTTGTTAGATGTCTCTCCAGGTTGTCTTTCTAGCACAGTATGCATATCAGTGTAACATCTTGTTTTTCTTTTTAATTTTTATTCTTATCTGTTATTAATGTTAATTGAAAGGAAAATGCGTTATTGGTTGTCCGAGGGTCTTCTGATGACCCCGGTTTACATAGTCAGAAAGTAATTCAAAGGTGTCTGTGAGAGACTGGCCACACGAAATCTCTCCCATTCTTATTTTTGTATGAATGTCAGACATATTTTCCACCTATTGCGGGTGTGGTTGTACGAGTATAGCTGGGATTATGAATTATGTGAATTAAGTTCGATGAGAGCATGCCCACTCATGTTGTTTGTTAGGAATTGAAGGAATAAAACGCACTGCTTTGTACAAATTAATTTTAAGGATGATACTGAGACTACTTGCACACTATTGTAGGATAATAACTCAACACAAGTGCTTCCACTTTTAAATTCACTATATATTGTGTAAAATAACTTCTGTATGATATATTGTATAATATTAGCTATGTATAAATACTCTGTAATGTTTGATACATATTAACTGGTTTTGAATCGACCAAATCTCTAAGATATGTTTCATTTGATGATTTTGTTGCCATGTATTTATGTATTATAGAAATGAATAGTTATTTAAATTGCTGAATCTCCGGTCGCTGTTGTATTAAGGGAGGGGTGAAGTAGAAATTTTAGGTTTAAAATGCACTCTGTTGAGCTTGTTTTGAAAAGCACATTTTTAGTAAAATTGCAAAATTCTAAACTCTTTGGACTGCTTTAGGACAAAATTCAGCTTGGTGTAAAGCTGCGGCCTCTCATGGAAACCTTTGTATTTGTAAATACTGTTGTTGTTGTTGTTGTCATTACTGAGGCGCATTTGGTCGCTATATTTATTTTTGGCAGAGTTTTGCTCCGTTCAGTCAGAGTTTCTCATGGAACTCATCTTTTGTGATAAACAGCCTCTCTAGCACTACGTAGAGGAAATTCGTCATATCAAATCAAATTGTTATACTATTAGTAGCAAGTGTACATAACTTTTTTATGTTTACCTTGAAGTGATTATGTCTGTGTGGGCTTGAGCCTGCTGCTTTGGTGCTAACATCGGACTGTAAAATGGAAATCATTACTCAAATGCGAGGACATTTTCTTGAGGGTCAACCTTTGGAACCAATAATTGTGGTGAAAGATTGACTCTTGATAATTTTAACATCAATTTTGTGCTGTAGGAAATGCCCATTGCCACTTAAATTGTGTTTCACATCAGTCATTTGTGGCAAGAGTGCGTTTAATGTATCTGCCAAATCAAAATTATTTAGCGCTTTGTTTTCTTCCAAATGAGGCTAGCTTAGGATGGGGCATCATCCCCTGCTCTATCAGCAAACAGTAGTCGATTCAGACACTGGGCCCCTGAAGTCGACTCTGTGCACTCAGTTTGTTTATTAGAGGGATGGACCCTGCTCTCTTAATTTCTCTGGCTTTCTCATGAATGAAGAACATTTTTTCTTAATCGGCCAAACTTCATCTGAGTGCAATGTTTGGTGATAGACCGGCTGTGGCATCCTCAATTTTTCCTGTTGAAATAGACTGTATTTTAAGGGGAAAGAGCGAATCTTTTGCAAAATGCTGTCTGGCATTATTTCAAGTTAGCTGCCTATGTGTGTTAATTGATCCACCTCACCACGGTTTTACTAAATTTTGAGGTGACTGAAGTTTCTAACATTTACAGCCTACAGTGTTTGTTTAAATGTGCAGCATGTTTGTTGTAATATTCTTCTCTTAAGTCTACCAGCACTGTGTAAAATGTTGTGCACCCAGATTGCGTAGATGACCCTAAATTCAGATGAGTGAGTCTTGCTCAAATGAAAGTCCCTATTATTCTTTGTCATTCACAATTGACACTTCTGTAAATCGGTGCCAATCAACAAATGTGTTGCCTTTCATTAATTACTTTTGATTAAGTTAATACTAATGCAGGGAGTTTTAAAAAAATTAATGACAGCAATCAAAGACAGCTCTGAAGATACGAGTTGAGTTAGGTTTCTTGTTATTTCTGCAACTTTCAGTTTTGTAAACCTTGATGATGAATTGGTCATCCAAATAGCCTTTGTTTCATGTTAAAAAATTCAGCTCTCATAACTTTTTTTTTTTGTTTTGTTTTGTTTTGTTTTGTTTTGTTTTGTTTTGTTTTGTTTTGTTAATTGTGAATGCCAAGAACAGGCATCAGTTTACGTCAATGCATGAAGCAAATACATTTTAACTTCTCATAGTTAAGATTGAAATATGTAGTCACAAAATTCAAGGTAACAGAAAACATGCGAAAAACACCTCTATTGAACCATGGGACTAAAACTTCTCAGTTATAGCCTCATGTTTTTACAGAACTTTCTTATGTGTTGCTTATAGTTGTAATATTCACTTTGATAAAATGTTTCTGACGTAGCAGCAGAGAATCGAAAACGTTACCCTCAGGTGAGAAATTTGCTGTGGATGTCCTCAAATAAATAGCGAAGCAGGGCACACTGAAAAGTGATTGGCATTGAGAAATTTTTATGAGAGTGGATAAAAATAGTAAACACACATCAGTTGGTTCTGTGGGGCTTGGTTACTTAAGATTTATGCCTATGCTCTGCTAATCAGAGATGCAGCAAATCAATTGTGATTTTGTATGTATTTGTGTACTCTGATCATGTGTGAAATACAAGGGCGAGTAACCAACCCAACCTGTCTATTATAATTTTTATTATCAATAATATTTCCCTCTAAACACGACGCCAGACGCCTTGGAGACAAGCATGCTCTTGTCTAGGGGGCGGCCATCGCCAAGGCCATCGCCATACAGCCGCCGTGCAGGGAATTCCACCGAATCTCTGAAGAACTAGCCATTCCACCAGTTTTCCTCGCGCGTTCTCTCGACAACTGGACTCGCGGTGAGTCGGCTACGTGGTCTAAAAATAACATGCACGGCTCGTGGAGAGTCTGAGAGCTGGTACAGGGTCGCTGCAGGGCAGGGCACAGGCACGAACCAGTGCACCCCAGTAGAGCCGGGGCGGTGGTGTGGCCAGCAGGTCAGTGACAGTATAACGCCCCCTGGTGACACGCAGGTGCACCCGGCCGGTCATGTGCTGCCCCATCATAACAGACTCGGGCTGTGGCTGCAGCCTGGAGCTGTGCTGTAAGATCCAGGGCTTCTACAGTGCGGTAAGTCACGCCTCAAGCTAGCGGAATCTTGAAGGGACTAGATAA
>JAQQBG010000399.1:5000-7500 GCA_032199755.1 Ambrosia artemisiifolia | reverse complement strand
AGCCATGGGCACCGCTGCCAGAAGGAAACGATAACCTATGACGTTCTCGAAAGCGGCCAGCCATGGGCACCACTGCCCGAAGGCGATGATAACCCATGGCTGAATGCCATGATGGGTACGACATGAGGATTCTCATCTCATACCCATCATGGCGGCCAGCCATGGGCACCACTGCCTGAAGGCAATGTTAACCCATGGCTGATTGCCATGATGGGTAGAACATGAGAATTCTCATCTCATACCCATCATGGCGGTCATGGGCACCGATGCCCGAAGGCAACGATATCCCATGACGTCCTCGAAGCGGCCAGCCATGGGCACCATTGCCCGAGAGGCAATGATAACCCATGGCTGAATGCCATGATGGAGACGACATGAGGATTCTCATCTCATACCCATCATGGCGGTCCATCTTGTGGTGTATCAGGTCAAGGCTTGGGCGTGCCAACACACTTTATCACCCACAATGTTTTCACATGCTTTGATCCTGCCAACAAGATGGTCTGCTAGTGCTAGTTCAAGAGAGGGGCCGCACTAGCTTGGCCAAGACACCTTACCCCCCTATATATACATTCTGCACAAAAAGTAAAGTGACAGGAACAGACATTAATTTTTTGAGGAATGATAATTTTTTGAAGGCATGCCCATTGTAGGCCATCGTCAAGCCATCGTTCTAGTCGTCGTGTGGGAAACAAGCATAATTCAAGGCAACATGGCTTGTCTACTAGGCAACATGGTGCACAATGTGGGGCGTCTTTGCCAAGCATCCATCAATTCACTAGCAAACGTGCTTACAACTAGGCATGATGTGGGGCATTTACAAGGCACGAGGCTAGATTTCTAGGCAACATGGCTTGGGGAGACACACCTCGTGCTACAATAGGCTTGAAACCTCTCATCTCGTATGCCCTCACTGACCTTAGTCGGGCACTGGGGTTGCTCAAGCCCCATGTCTCCCTTATATATACATATTTCACAAAAAGCATTGTGACAGGAACAGACATTAAATTTTCGAGGATTGATAATTTTCGAGGTTTGCTGCTCGTTGGGCCTATGTACACGAGTCGTTGTGCGAGAAACCAAGTCGTTGGGCAACATTCCTAGGCAACGTGGGCAGGAGGGGCACTTGGTTCTCGAGTTCGTGGCTTGCTTGGGGCAATTTAGCTTGTGTACAAGGCCTTGGCAGCCTTGTTTCTCGGCCAACAAGGCCTCCTTGGGCGCTGCCAAGCCTCACCCAGGCAAGCCCTTCCCAACACACACCCCTCCCCTATATATACATATTGCACAAAAAGTTAAGTTTCAGGAATAGACATTAATTTTTTGAGGAATGATAATTTTTTGGGACCCTATCAAAAACATATCAAACGACGTCGGATTGGCACGAAATTTTGCGTGGTGCCTCGGGGCAATGTTTTAAGATGTTCGGAACCGGAAAATTCTGGGTTCGGGTCCCGTGGGCCCGTGGGCCGGGCTCGGTCGGCCCGGGACGTTTATTCGTTATGTAATCATCGTAAACCCATCAAACGACGTCGGATCGCCACGAAACTTTACGTGGGTGTTCTAGGGGCTAACCAGAGACGTTTGGTGTCACGGTCCGCCTTGATCGGGTCAGCCCGTTGACCGGGCTATTGACGGTGCGCCGGACTATGTGATTGGCCCTAAACCATATCAAACGATCTAGGATCGCCATGAAACTTTGTGTGAGCCTTCGAAATAACGAAATAAAAGGGTCCCGTAAAAATACTTTGCTTTCGGGTCCGTGGGCCCGCGGGCCGGTCATCCATCCAACACCCGGTGTTCTCCGAAACACCACCGAACAACGCCTAATCGCCACGAAACTTTGCGTGCTTGCTCGCGGGCATGGTTAGAGTTGATTAGTGTCATCGTATCATGTTTTCGGGTAAAATAGTTTAACGGGTTGTGTTCGGGCCCGTTGGCCCTTTCCATCGTATTCGAGCCCGTTGTACTCGGGCAACATCCTGGAACAATGTGGGGACTTAGGCATGTCACTATGCTTGCTCACAGTGCATCGTGGTTAGTTTACTAGGCCAGCCTCTTATTGCGTGGTCGCTCACCAACCTTGAAAGGACCCAAGGGTGTGTCAGTCTAAGGCATCGTGGTCAGTTCCTTAGGCAACGATGTGGGGCTTGGGCAAGGGACAAGGCATGGTTTCCTGGCAACATCCTGGAACAACGTGTGGCTTAGGCAAAGGCACACTATGCTTGCTCACAGTGCATCGTGGTTAGTTTACTAGGCCAGCCTCTTGTTTCCTGGTCGCTCACCAACACTGAAAGGACACATGGTGTGTCATTCAAAGGCAACATGGTTAGTTTCTTAGGCAACGAGGTGGGGCTTGGGCAAGGGACAAGGCATGGTTGCCTGGCAACATCCTGGAACAACGTGTGGCTTAGGCAAAGGCACACTATGCTTGTTCACAGTGCATCGTGGTCAGAATTTGCTTTGCCAGCCTCTTGTTGCCTGGTCGCTTACCAATCCTGAA
>JAQQBG010000398.1:35000-37083 GCA_032199755.1 Ambrosia artemisiifolia | reverse complement strand
AACCATGCCTTGTCCCTTGCCCAAGCCCCACATCGTTGCCTAAGAAACTGACCACGATGCCTTTGAATGACACACCATGTGTCCTTTCAGTGTTGGTGAGCGATCAGGAAACAAGAGGCTGGCCTAGTAAACTGACCACGATGCACTGTGAACAAGCATAGTGCCTTTGCCTAAGCCACACGTTGTTCCAGGATGTTGCCAAGCAACCATGCCTTGTCCCTTGCCCAAGCCCCACATCGTTGCCTAAGGAACTGACCACGATGCCTTAGACTGACACACTTGGGTCCTTTCAAGGTTGGTGAGCGACCAAGCAATAAGAGGCTGGCCTAGTAAACTAACCACGATGCACTGTGAGCAAGCATAGTGACTTGCCTAAGTCCCCACATTGTTCCAGGATGTTGCCCGAGTACAACGGGCCCGAATACGATCGAAAGGGCCAACGGGCCCGAACACAACCCGTTAAACTATTTTACCCGAAAACATGATACGATGACACTAATCAACTCTAACCATGCCCGCGAGCAAGCACGCAAAGTTTCGTGGCGATTAGGCGTCGTTCGGTGGTGTTTCGGAGAACACCGGGTGTTGGATGGATGCCCGGCCCGCGGGCCCACGGACCCGAAAGCAAAGTATTTTTACGGGACCCCTTATATTTCGTTATTTCGAAGGCTCACACAAAGTTTCGTGGCGATCCTAGATCGTTTGATATGGTTTAGGGCCAATCACATAGTCCGGCGCACCGTCAATGGCCCGGTCAACGGGCTGACCCGATCAAGGCGGACCGTGACACCAAACGTCTCTGGTTAGCCCCTAGAACACCCACGTAAAGTTTCGTGGCGATCCGACGTCGTTTGATGGGTTTACGATGATTACATAACGAATAAACGTCCCGGGCCGACCGAGCCCGGCCCACGGGCCCACGGGACCCGAACCCAGAATTTTCCGGTTCCGAACATCTTAAAACATTGCCCCGAGGCACCACGCAAAATTTCGTGCCAATCCGACGTCGTTTGATGGGTTTTTGATAGGGTCCCAAAAAATTATCATTCCTCAAAAAATTAATGTCTATTCCTGAAACTTAACTTTTTGTGCAATATGTATATATAGGGGAGGGGTGTGTGTTGGGAAGGGCTTGCCTGGGTGAGGCTTGGCAGCGCCCAAGGAGGCCTTGTTGGCCGAGAAACAAGGCTGCCAAGGCCTTGTACACAAGCTAAATTGCCCCAAGCAAGCCACGAACTCGAGAACCAAGTGCCCCTCCTGCCCACGTTGCCTAGGAATGTTGCCCAACGACTTGGTTTCTCGCACAACGACTCGTGTACATAGGCCCAACGAGCAGCAAACCTCGAAAATTATCAATCCTCGAAAATTTAATGTCTGTTCCTGTCACAATGCTTTTTGTGAAATATGTATATATAAGGGAGACATGGGGCTTGAGCAACCCCAGTGCCCGACTAAGGCCAGTGAGGGCATACGAGATGAGAGGTTTCAAGCCTATTGTAGCACGAGGTGTGTCTCCCCAAGCCATGTTGCCTAGAAATCTAGCCTCGTGCCTTGTAAATGCCCCACATCATGCCTAGTTGTAAGCACGTTTGCTAGTGAATTGATGGATGCTTGGCAAAGACGCCCCACATTGTGCAGCATGTTGCCTAGTAGACAAGCCATGTTGCCTTGAATTATGCTTGTTTCCCACACGACGACTAGAACGATGGCTTGACGATGGCCTACAATGGGCATGCCTTCAAAAAATTATCATTCCTCAAAAAATTAATGTCTGTTCCTGTCACTTTACTTTTTGTGCAGAATGTATATATAGGGGGGTAAGGTGTCTTGGCCAAGCTAGTGCGGCCCCTCTCTTGAACTAGCACTAGCAGACCATCTTGTTGGCAGGATCAAAGCACGTGAAAACGTTGTGGGTGATGAAGTGTGTTGGCACGCCCAAGCCTTGACCTGATACACCACAAGATGGACCGCCATGATGGGTATGAGATGAGAATCCTCATGTCGTCTCCATCATGGCATTCAGCCATGGGTTATCATTGCCTTCGGGCAATGGTGCCCATGGCTGGCCGCTTCGAGGACGTCA
>JAQQBG010000397.1:35000-37137 GCA_032199755.1 Ambrosia artemisiifolia | reverse complement strand
TAAGGAACTGACCACGATGCCTTAGACTGACACACCCTTGGGTCCTTTCAAGGTTGGTGAGCGACCACGCAATAAGAGGCTGGCCTAGTAAACTAACCACGATGCACTGTGAGCAAGCATAGTGACATGCCTAAGTCCCCACATTGTTCCAGGATGTTGCCCGAGTACAACGGGCTCGAATACGATCGAAAGGGCCAACGGGCCCGAACACAACCCGTTAAACTATTTTACCCGAAAACATGATACGATGACACTAATCAACTCTAACCATGCCCGCGAGCAAGCACGCAAAGTTTCGTGGCGATTAGGCGTCGTTCGGTGGTGTTTCGGAGAACACCGGGTGTTGGATGGATGACCGGCCCGCGGGCCCACGGACCCGAAAGCAAAGTATTTTTACGGGACCCTTTTATTTCGTTATTTCGAAGGCTCACACAAAGTTTCATGGCGATCCTAGATCGTTTGATATGGTTTAGGGCCAATCACATAGTCCGGCGCACCGTCAATGGCCCGGTCAACGGGCTGACCCGATCAAGGCGGACCGTGACACCAAACGTCTCTGGTTAGCCCCTAGAACACCCACGTAAAGTTTCGTGGCGATCCGACGTCGTTTGATGGGCTTACGATGATTACATAACGAATAAAGGTCCGGGGCCGACCGAGCCCGGCCCACGGGCCCACGGGACCCGAACCCAGAATTTTCCGGTTCCGAACATCTTAAAACATTGCCCCGAGGCACCACGCAAAATTTCGTGCCAATCCGACGTCGTTTGATGGGTTTTTGATAGGGTCCCAAAAAATTATCATTCCTCAAAAAATTAATGTCTATTCCTGAAACTTAACTTTTTGTGCAATATGTATATATAGGGGAGGGGTGTGTGTTGGGAAGGGCTTGCCTGGGTGAGGCTTGGCAGCGCCCAAGGAGGCCTTGTTGGCCGAGAAACAAGGCTGCCAAGGCCTTGTACACAAGCTAAATTGCCCCAAGCAAGCCACGAACTCGAGAACCAAGTGCCCCTCCTGCCCACGTTGCCTAGGAATGTTGCCCAACGACTTGGTTTCTCGCACAACGACTCGTGTACATAGGCCCAACGAGCAGCAAACCTCGAAAATTATCAATCCTCGAAAATTTAATGTCTGTTCCTGTCACAATGCTTTTTGTGAAATATGTATATATAAGGGAGACATGGGGCTTGAGCAACCCCAGTGCCCAACTAAGGCCAGTGAGGGCATACGAGATGAGAGGTTTCAAGCCTATTGTAGCACGAGGTGTGTCTCCCCAAGCCATGTAGCCTAGAAATCTAGCCTCGTGCCTTGTAAATGCCCCACATCATGCCTAGTTGTAAGCACGTTTGCTAGTGAATTGATGGATGCTTGGCAAAGACGCCCCACATTGTGCACCATGTTGCCTAGTAGACAAGCCATGTTGCCTTGAATTATGCTTGTTTCCCACACGACGACTAGAACGATGGCTTGACGATGGCCTACAATGGGCATGCCTTCAAAAAATTATCATTCCTCAAAAAATTAATGTCTGTTCCTGTCACTTTACTTTTTGTGCATAATGTATATATAGGGGGGTAAGGTGTCTTGGCCAAGCTAGTGCGGCCCCTCTCTTGAACTAGCACTAGCAGACCATCTTGTTGGCAGGATCAAAGCATGTGAAAACATTATGGGTGATGAAGTGTGTTGGCACGCCCAAGCCTTGACCTGATACACCACAAGATGGACCGCCATGATGGGTATGAGATGAGAATCCTCATGTCGTCTCCATCATGGCATTCAGCCATGGGTTATCATTGCCTTCGGGCAATGGTGCCCATGGCTGGCCGCTTCGAGGACGTCATGGGATATCGTTGCCTTCGGGCATCGGTGCCCATGACCGCCATGATGGGTATGACATGAGAATTCTCATGTTGTACCCATCATGGCAATCAGCCATGGGTTAACATTGCCTTCGGGTAGTGGTGCCCATGGCTGGCCGCCATGATGGGTATGAGATGAGAATCCTCATGTCGTACCCATCATGGCATTCAGCCATGGGTTATCATCGCCTTCGGGCAGTGGTGCCCATGGCTGGCCGCTTTCGAGAACGTCATAGGTTATCGTTTCCTTCTGGCAGCGGTGCCCATGGCTGGTCGCC
>JAQQBG010000396.1:35000-37161 GCA_032199755.1 Ambrosia artemisiifolia | reverse complement strand
GATCTCGCAGATATTTCGATTCCAGCGAATGATGACGCTATATCTTCAATCCGATTAATTCTTAACAAATTAGTATTTGCAATTTGTGAGGGCCGTTCTGGCTATATAAGAAATCCGTGATTAATAATAAGATAAATAAGTTATTTCATTTCGGAACCTTCATAGATTTATCGAATCGGTTACTATTTCTGAATCTCAAAAAATAGAGAAAAAGAACAAGGAATAGAATTTGATTAGTTGGTATTCAAAATATACGGATTCAAGTAGTCAAGTCGAGAAACAGATGGTTGAATCAAAATAATTTTGTTTAAAGTTCTATTTTTGTCAGAGGGCAATATGAATGTTCTATCATGTTCCATCAACACACTAAATGGGTTATACGATCTATCCGGTGTGGAAGTAGGCCAACATTTTTATTGGAAAATCGGGGGTTTCCAAGTCCACGGCCAAGTACTGATTACTTCTTGGGTTGTAATTGCTATCTTATTAGGTTCAGCCACTCTAGCCGTTCGGAACCCACAAACCATTCCGACCGGCGGTCAGAATTTCTTCGAATATGTCCTTGAATTTATTCGAGATGTGAGTAAAACTCAAATTGGAGAAGAATATGGTCCTTGGGTTCCTTTTATTGGAACTATGTTTCTATTTATTTTTGTTTCTAATTGGTCAGGCGCCCTTTTACCTTGGAAAATCATACAATTACCTCATGGGGAGTTAGCCGCACCCACGAATGATATAAATACTACTGTTGCTTTGGCTTTACTCACGTCAGTGGCATATTTCTATGCGGGTCTTACCAAAAAAGGATTAGGTTATTTCGGGAAATATATTCAACCAACTCCAATTCTTTTACCTATTAACATCTTAGAAGATTTCACAAAGCCCCTATCACTTAGTTTTCGACTTTTCGGAAATATATTAGCCGATGAATTAGTAGTTGTTGTTCTTGTTTCTTTAGTACCTTCAGTGGTTCCTATCCCCGTCATGTTCCTTGGATTATTTACAAGTGGTATTCAAGCTCTTATTTTTGCAACTTTAGCCGCGGCTTATATAGGTGAATCCATGGAGGGCCACCATTGACTAGTTTTCTAAATCGTTTTTTTTTTAGTTTAACCTAAGGCAATGTGTGCGTGGCTAAAAAAAATGAAATTCGGAAATGAAAATATACAATTACACTATATACGATCTAGAGTAATAGAAAAAAAGATTACAATAAAGATTACAATAAAGATTACAATATTGATATTAGAGTAGAGAATTGAAAAAAAGGGGAAAGAGATCTCAAAGATCTTTTTCCTAAAATTCCCGTTTGGTCCATTTATATCATAATCATACCTTCCCCTCAATGAATATTCGGATTAGATTGGTCATCGAATCCGAATATTCACTATTCGGAGTCGTAATTTGACGAAGAAGTCTTGTGGTATTACGACGTGTTATTAAATGTTATTAAATAAAAAAGGATGTTCTATAGAATGATTCCCCTTTTCAGTTAATTTTATTCACCGATTGACCAAACGAAAACATTAATAAATAATAAATTGTATGAACTTAGATAAATAAAATCAATTTCTATGCAACGATTCGCCCCAATCAATTTATCCATTGATTATCTTATCAATTTAGGTTGCAGGATAATGAGAAAAATGATAAAGAAGGGGGAAGGGAAAGGATATTTTATAAAAAGCGATGGTTAGTAGAGGGGAGGTCGATGGAATTGAATGGCTATAAGTTAACTCTTGTCAAGGGCTAGACGCATCCTTATCAAATTGAATTGAAGATGAAGGAAGAGTTGGTTTACATTGTGGAAGAAAGACATGTATATGTGATATTAGATATTGACTAGTTATATACGAGCTAAAGATATATCTAATTTTCCCTACTAATCGAATGTGAATGTAGATGGGGATTCTATAGAAGTCCTTCTGTCTCATCTGTGACTGTGAGTTGAATAAACGGATGAAGTCAATAAAAAAATCGAAGAATTCAAAGAGCGATTCAGGACAAAGAAACGGAAAAACTAAAGTTGTATGGATTCACAAATACTTTATTGAAAGAAACTAAAAAAGAGACATCAAAGTCATTTTGATGATTCAAGAATGTTATTACTTGAATTCGAAGTTCGTAGTTACTTCGACTGGATGAATCGTAGCAATGGAAT
>JAQQBG010000396.1:7500-10000 GCA_032199755.1 Ambrosia artemisiifolia | reverse complement strand
AAAGTTCATAGGACGAAAAGAGATTTTTTTGAGGCCCTGATACTCAGCCTAGCATTGAATAGACTGGGTATTCACCTTATCAATATATCAAATCAATGATGGGGTTCTGTTTGGCACCTAACTGGGCACCTAAATCGGACCGAACCCTTGTCAGGCTATTGTTCTCTTCTTCCCTCAAAGTTATGGAGTAAGACATCAATTTATCAATAAGATCAATTTTTTTTTGATTGCATGATGCACTCCCCTGAAAAACATCGGCGCGCGTGTAAACGAGGTGCTCTACCAACTGAGCTACAGCCCTTAGTGCTTGTAATACATATTTTATTATGTAGATAATTTCTTGTCAAGATGAATATTCTCAAGATGACTATTCCATGATCCAAGATCGTATTGATCGGTATTGCTTCTAAGTAATATGATATTTATAATCCATCGACGGGAGGAGTCCCTTTTGGTTTTCTTTGTTAAGATAAATGACCTACTTAACTCAGCGGTTAGAGTATTGCTTTCATACGGCGGGAGTCATTGGTTCAAATCCAATAGTAGGTAGAACTTATTAGATACCGCGGTCAATGGTATCTAATAAGTTTTTATACCCATTTTATTTTAGAAATTTTGATTTTGTATCTTTTCTGTTTCTTTTTCGTTGCATCAAAATATGATTGCGCTTGATTGTATTTAATCGACAGAATCAAGTCAAACAAAACAACCAAATATAGGGTGTATAAATCGATGTTGGACGCACCGACTGGTTATGAAATGGCATTGATAGCCTCTACTCGTGTCCTAGCCCGTCGGAGAGCTAGATTTGCCTCGATTGTTTGTCTCTTTCCTTCAGCTTTTCTCAAAGCAGCTTCCGCTATTTCAAGAGTTTGCTGAGCTTCTTGTGGATCAATGTCACTACTTTTCTCTGCATCATTTACTAAAACAGTGATTTCATTATTACCTATTCTAGCAAAACCGCCCATCAGAGCCATCGTTAGCCATTGGTCGTTAAGGCGTATTCTCAAAATACCTATATCTACTGCTGTGGCAATCGGAGCGTGATTTGGTAATACGCCAATTTGTCCACTATTAGTAGATAAAATGATTTCTTTCACTTCTGAATCCCAAACTATTCGATTAGGGGTCAGTACACAAAGATTTAAGGTCATTTCTTCAAATTGCTCTCCATTTCTAAGTTCATAGCCTTCGCCGTAGCTTCATCGATGTTACCTACCAAATAAAAGGCCTGTTCGGGAAGACCATCTAATTCTCCGGAAAGGATTAATTGAAAGCCTCTAATTGTTTCTGCTAAACCAACATATTTTCCCGGAGAACCCGTAAATACTTCTGCTACGAAAAAAGGTTTGTGATAAGAAACGCTCAATTTTTCGCGCTCTGGCTACGGTTAAACGATCTTCTTCGGATAATTCGTCTAATCCAAGAATAGCTATAATATCTTGAAGTTCTTTGTAACGCTGTAAAGTTTGCTTAACCTGTTGTGCAGTTTCATAATGTTCGTCACCAACGATCCGGGGTTTGTAGCATAGTTGACGTTGAATCTAAAGGATCTACTGCTGGATAGATACCTTTGGCGGCCAATCCTCTTGATAGTACGGTAGTAGCATCTAAATGTGCAAATGTCGTAGCAGGAGCAGGGTCGGTCAAATCATCTGCAGGTACATAAACAGCTTGAATAGAAGTTATGGACCCTTCTTTGGTAGAAGTAATTCTTTCTTGTAAAGAACCCATTTCGGTACTAAGGGTAGGTTGATAACCCACAGCGGAAGGCATTCTACCCAACAAGGCGGATACTTCAGATCCTGCTTGGACAAAAACGAAAGATATTGTCAACAAATAAAAGAACGTCTTGTTCATTAACATCTCGGAAATATTCCGCCATAGTTAGGGCAGTCAAACCAACTCTCATACGAGCTCCCGGCGGTTCATTCATTTGACCGTAAACTAGAGCCACTTTCGATTCTGCAATATTTTGTTCATTAATTACTCCAGATTCTTTCATTTCCATGTAAAGATCGTTTCCTTCACGAGTCCGTTCACCGACTCCGCCAAATACAGATACGCCTCCGTGAGCTTTGGCAATATTGTTAATCAATTCCATAATGAGTACTGTTTTACCCACGCCAGCTCCCCCGAATAGTCCGAATTTTTCCTCCACGGCGATAAGGGGCTAAAAGATCTACTACTTTAATTCCGGTTTCAAAAATAGATAATTTTGTATCTAACTGTATAAAGGCAGGCGCGGATCTATGAATAGGAAATGTTGTGCTATTATCTACAGGACCTAAATTATCAATAGGCTCCCCAAGCACGTTGAAAATTCGTCCGAGAGTCGCTCCACCGACCGGAACACTTAGCGGAGCTCCCGTATCAATTACGTCCATTCCTCTCGTTAGACCGTCTGTAGCACTCATAGCTACGGCTCTAACTCGATTGTTTCCTAATAATTGCTGTACCTCACAAGTCACATTAATTGGTTGACCAGCAGTATCTCGAC
>JAQQBG010000396.1:0-2500 GCA_032199755.1 Ambrosia artemisiifolia | reverse complement strand
TAATTCCAATTTAGAATTCTCAAATTATAATAAGTAAGATATCCTTATATATATAATAAGATATATAATAAGATATCTTTATATTATCAATAATAAATAGAAAAAAAATCTAAATAATAATAACAGGTACAAATAGTAAATCGAGGTACCCATTCTATGACAACTCTTAACTTTCCCTCTGTTTTGGTTCCCTTTAGTAGGCCTAGTATTTCCGGCAATCGCAATGGCTTCTTTATTTCTTCATGTTCAAAAAAATAAGATTGTTTAGAGCCGATGGCACAAAATCTCATCTATTTTTTTTTTTCAATTGACGTTTGTATCATAATACAACACAGATATCCATTTAGCAAAATATGGTATAAATTGGTATAAGCGGCTTCCGCCGAAAAATTCTTATGTCTCCAGAAAATTCTATGTTCTAGCTATTTTCAAATAGACCCGAATCGGCGGATGGCGGAACTGTAACGTGGGTCTATCTATATGTATGTGGCTATCTTTAGTGAGATCATACGAAGGGTATGTTATTTGTTTAGATCTAACCAATTTAATGAATTACTCCTAAAGGTTCACATCAAACTAATGCTAGTTGATGCGAGTTACTTCGGAAACAAACGGACTAAAGTCAAATTCATTTGGGGTATTCTCTCAATTCCAAAAAAAGCAACGGGATCAAGTATGAGTTGTCGATCAGAACATATATGGATAGAACCTATAAAGGGGGCTCGAAAAACTAGTAATTTCTGCTGGGCTATTATCCTTTTTTTAGGTTCATTAGGGTTCTTGTTGGTTGGAACCTCGAGTTATCTTGGTAGAAATTTGATATCTTTATTTCCGTCTCAGGAAAATCGTTTTTTTTCCACAAGGAATTGTGATGTCTTTCTATGGGATCGCGGGTCTTTTTATTAGCTCCTATTTGTGGTGCACAATTTCGTGGAATGTAGGTAGTGGTTATGATCGATTTGATATAAAAGACGGAATAGTGTGTATCTTTCGTTGGGGATTTCCCTGGAAAAAATCGTCGGGTCTTCCTCCGATTTCTTATAAAAGATATTCAATCCGTCAGAATAGAAGTTTAAAGAGGGTATTTATGCTCGGCGTGTCCTTTATATGGATATAAGAGGCCAGGGAGCCATTCCATTGACTCGTACTGATGAGAATTTTACTCCACGGGAAATGGAACAAAAAGCTGCTGAATTGGCCTATTTCTTGCGTGTACCAATTGAAGTATTTTAAGAAATGAGCCGCTAAATGAATGATTTCTCAGCAGGAGGGCAAAAACGCAAGAATCCTCTTTTTCTAGAACATAACTTAATTGAGGTTTCTTCAGAACATTCATTCGAGTCAAAGCAGACATATATGGAACAAGTATAAAAAAACTCTTTTGGGGATCTTTTATATGTATCGAAATATACACAACTCAATTCAATAAAAAAAGAATAAACAAATCGAAATATCTCATAAGAAACCATTTCGAAATAAGGAATCCCCCCTTTTTCATTTTTTAATTGTTGGAATTGAGACTTTAGATTCAGATAGATCATATCTTGTCATTTTTTCGACGCTTCTTTTTGTGCTCCTTAATGACCAAAAAGTTGGATCTCTTATAATGATAACTAGTAATGATAACTAGCCAATTTCTGTCGTTTTTTGCCACTCATTTTTCACAATATTTTTCAGAAAATTCCCTCAATTATTCTATCCCTGACTATTCATAGTCAGTTAAATTTTTTCGAAATATTAGAGATTTTTATAGAATGATAGAAAAGGAGTTCTTTCGTCTCAAAATATGAATAATATTCATCTTCATTATTATTATTTAAAGTGGGTTTTTCGGGGCATTCATCGAAGGAGATATGTGCTTTTGACTATAGGGAAACAATATTTTTTGATTATTTATTCATTCGAATTTTTCGTCTATTTCTTTCTTTTTTTCTAGATTCAAGGCCTAATTCAAGGCCTAACCACGAAATCACAAATAAAAAACTAGTGAATAGATTCATAGGTTCGAGAACTTGTAATAGAATTGATGCGTGAGAGTAGATTACATAGAGTTGACGAATGAGATGGGTTCATTAACAATTCACAGATGAAAAAATGGCGATGAAAAAATGGCAAAAAAGAAAGCATTCACTCCTCTTTATATCTTGCATCTATAGTATTTTTGCCCTGGTGGATTTTCTCTCTTATTTCAAAAAAGTCTGGAATCGTGGGTTACTAATTGGTGGAATACTAGGCAATCCGAAACTTTTTTGAATGATATGGAAGAAAAAGAGTATTCTAGAAAAATTCATAGAATTAGAGGAACTCCTCTTCTTAGAGGAAATGATCAAGGAATACTCGGAGACACATCTACAAAACCTTCGTATAGGAATTCACAAAGAAACAATCCAATTAATCAAGATACACAACGAGGGTCGTATTCATACGATTTTGCACTTCTCGACAAATATAATCTGTTTCATTATTCTAAGTGGTTATTCTATTTTGGGTAATAAAGAAC